>OY759265.1:41614904-41685461 GCA_963662155.1 Lamellibrachia columna
TATATATATATATATATATATATATATATGTATATATATATATATATATATATATATATATATATATATATATATATGTATATATATATATATATATATATATATATATATATATATATATATATATATATATATATATATATATATATATGTATATATATATTAACATTCATAAAATTAAATACAATATTACACGCACACACATCACACATGCGACCACATGTTTTCAAATTGTCCACATATATGTGTGTGTGTGTGCGTGCGTGCGTGCGTGCATGTAGATATATCCGCTGCTGTCCCAATCGAACAAATGTCATTTAAAATTTCGCGCTACAGGCGTTTGAAGTTATGATATAAAATAATCGGACGCAGCCTACGGTCTTGTCCGATCGTTTTTGTTACTCCGACATCGTCTCGTACGATTCGAGGGCGATGCACTTCGCAAAAGCACCATTTAAACTATCAAATTGTTTGTTTGTGTGCGTGTGCGCGTGTGTGTGCGTATGCGCGTGCGTGCGTGCGTGCGTTTACAATCGTTCACAACGTTATGCGTGTTTTCTACGACTGTTCCGAGTTACGTGACAGTACATGTCGCTAATTGCAATGTCCTGTATAATGGGATTCAGTGACTTGTCAAACCTAGTCATTAAGCTAAATATACCCTTTCTGATGACATATTTCCATGAGTTGACATTAGCCGTAGCGAACACGTGGCTAGCGCTACATCTCATAAGCAGTCTGTTCAACTTCCTGTAGGAGTTGTTATAAGCAACAACAAATTGCTGACAATTTGCTTTTCTACAATTTACCCACAAAGCACAAATGTATATATTACTGAAATATGCAGTAAGTAGCTTATTTTTATAGCAGTAGAACAAAAATGAAATTGTTGACGCAACATGTTACTCTTAGCATACATATGTATATGAGGTGGCGAAGTTTAAGTCAAAGTTCATGACCAGGGATTTATTGAACGTCATGCTCACATCCGAAGGTGTAACATGTCAAGTAATTTTTGTAGTTATTATTGTGGCTTTACATTTCCAGTTTCGTAATACTATATTCAAAAAAATATATGTAAAGTTCGTCGAGTCAAACACAGGTGTTAATTCTGTGTTCGTTTCAGGAAAATTCTGAATAGAGGAAAACAATTTCAATTAATTAACCTAGCACTTTCGTGACAATTGCAGCTTGCGTCGCAACCAACTGTGCAAGTCTGGTGCGTTCCAGGTATGTTCTGTCTGGGAAGAAATCCGAATAAAGCGTTGCATTGCTTACCCAAGTTAGCTATTTATTCTTGTTACAGGGCTCGTAAACATGACTGGACGGTGCTTAATAGTGGTCGGGTTGTTGTTGCTGCTTTGTCAGGATGCGATGTGCGGTTCGTACTTGCCTTTCACTTGTACAAACATTACACACATTACATGCAAACAAACAACCATTAATTGCCTCTCTCGGACTACAGTTTCTCCGCGCTAGCACCACATTTTATATTCGGAACAATGACAACACTTATGGATTACACAATAAGTTGCATACTTGTATACTTCTGACATTAAAGGCAAATACACGTTATCCGCCAATGTATCTTGGAAGATTAGTGATTGTGCTCATGTATCTAACTCCGATCGTAGAAATCATACGGTTAATAAGGATACTTTCAAACAAAGAGGCTCGATAATCACGTAGATGACTACGAAACCAATACGATTATATTCGTTACACACTAACCATCAATTGGGTATAGCCACAAGATAAATCGTCTCACAGGCCGTTTGGTGCGTTTCCATTAGGGCGCCTTTGCTAAATACTTGCTTAAAGACCTTTCAATATATCATTTCAGCCAATACAATAACCGACTGTACTGGAAAGGTAAAACACGAAATGGCTGCATACGTCAAGTTCTGGACGACCCACAGCCCCATGACGTGCCAGTGCGCCGTCACGTCGCAGACGATGTCTTTGATGGACTTTACATTTAAAGTTGAAGTAAACCCGAAGAGGAGTGGATTGAGCGCGTGTGTCTCGCCTGTTGGTAACCCAAATAAATTGGCACCTCTGGCGAAAACCAGCTGTTTCAGCTACGTTGACCGAAGCATATATCGTGATTTCTGTGGCTCGTACATATGCATCAGAGTGTCCTTCGGTTATGGCATCCGAGCCACAATTCGTCTACACGGTAAGTGGCAATTACAACCTGTCGCTGCCTCTTAAGCATTTAGCGGAATCCATCGTAACATGGATTTGTATGTGCGATTCTGTATGCGATGTGCTTATGTGCAGGGGCGTACCCAGAGGTTTCTTCTGGTTGCCCGGAAACCCTCCAAATCCCGCACTGCTCTGTGATCCATATGGTAATGTTCAGGGAAGGATGACATGCAACATCCAGCATTTTCCATGTTGATTTCCTCGAAACAAATTGTAGGACTTGACGAAAACGCTACTGCCGAGGTCGGTGACAAGGTATATGCACACAGTGTAGCCCGACTTTTAGCATCGGTTTTTGTTTGAGAAAACATTACAGATCTGTAGCTATATCTGCCGCACATTGAAACATTTTGACGCGCCACCAAATTCCACATAATCTTGTTTGGGCCACAACGACAGGAGTGTCAAGATGGTAATTAATTTTATTTTAACACATTGTCACAATAACAATATGGAGGCTGCACGAACAAAAATAAGAAGTTACCACGAGTTGTGCGTACGTACATGTGTAGCCGATATTGTGATAATGTAAAGCTGCATGAGACCACCCGACGTATGTCAGAAAAATCACAAATTGAGATTTTAGCATGCGCAACCAGCCACTACCGGTGGTGGCGTCTTCTAGGGGATAGCGTGTGAACTAATTTGATTACTAAAGCGTGCATCTAGCAACCAGAAAATGTTTCATTGTTTTCCTACTTCGCTACTTTTGCTGTCTCGCTGTTTTGCTGTTCCGCTGTTTCGTTGTTTTGCTACGTCGCTACTTTTGCTACTTCACTGTTTTGCTGTTTTACTGTTTCATTGTTTTGCTGTTTCACTACTTTTGTTGTTTCCCTGTTTCAATGTGTTGCTGTTTTGTTGTTTGGTTGTTTCGCCACTTCGCTGTTTTTTTGCCTTTTCATTGTTTTGTTACTTCACTGCTTCGTTGCCGCGCTCTCTCGTTGCCTCATTGCCTCACCATTTCGTTGTTTCGCTGCTTCGTTGCTGCGCTCTCTCGTTGCCTCATTGCCTCACTATTTCGTTGTTTCGCTGCTTCGTTGCCGCGCTCTCTCGTTGCCTCATTGCCTCACTATTTCGTTGTTTCGCTGCTTCGTTGCCGCGCTCTCTCGTTGTCTCATTGCCTCACTATTTCGTTGTTTCGCTGCTTCGTTGCTGCGCTCTCTCGTTGCCTCATTGCCTCACTATTTCGTTGTCTTGCTGCTTCGTTGCCGCGCTCTCTCGTTGCCTCATTGCCTCACTATTTCGTAGTCTTGCTACTTCGTTGCCGCGCTCTCTCGTTGCCTCATTGCCTCACTATTTCGTTGTTTCGCTGCTTCGTTGCCGCGCTCTCTCGTTGCCTCATTGCCTCACTATTTCGTTGTTTCGCTGCTTCGTTGCCGCGCTCTCTCGTTGCCTCATTGCCTCACTATTTCGTTGTCTTGCTGCTTCGTTGCCGCGCTCTCTCGTTGCCTCATTGCCTCACTATTTCGTTGTTTCGCTGCTTCGTTGCCGCGCTCTCTCGTTGCCTCATTGCCTCACTATTTCGTTGTTTCGCTGCTTCGTTGCTGCGCTCTCTCGTTGCCTCATTGCCCCACTATTTCGTTGTTTCGCTGCTTCGTTGCTGCGCTCTCTCGTTGCCTCATTGCCTCATTATTTCGTTGTTTCGCTGCTTCGTTGCCGCGCTCTCTCGTTGCCTCATTGCCTCACTATTTCGTTGTTTCGCTGCTTCGTTGCCGCGCTCTCTCGTTGCCTCATTGCCTCACTATTTCGTTGTTTCGCTGCTTCGTTGCCGCGCTCTCTCGTTACCTCATTGCCTCACTATTTCGATGTTTCGCTGCTTCGTTGCCGCGCTCTCTCGTTGCCTCATTGCCTCACTATTTCGTTTTTTCGCTGCTTCGTTGCTGCGCTCTCTCGTTGCCTCATTGCCTCACTATTTCGTTGTTTCGCTGCTTCGTTGTGGCGCTCTCTCGTTGCCTCATTGCCTCACTATTTCGTTGTTTCGCTGCTTCGTTGCCGCGCTCTCTCGTTGCCTCATTGCCTCACTATTTCGTTGTTTAGCTGCTTCGTTGCCGCGCTCTCTCGTCGCCACATTGCCTCACTATTTCGTTGTTTCGCTGCTTCGTTGCCGCGCTCTCTCGTTGCCTCATTGCCTCACTATTTCGTTGTTTCGCTGCTTCGTTGCTGCGCTCTCTCGTTGCCTCATTGCCTCACTATTTCGTTGTTTCGCTGCTTCGTTGCCGCGCTCTCTCGTTGCCTCATTGCCTCACTATTTCGTTGTTTAGCTGCTTCGTTGCCGCGCTCTCTCTTTGCCTCATTGCCTCACTATTTCGTTGTTTCGCTGCTTCGTTGCTGCGCTCTCTCGTTGCCTCATTGCCTCACTATTTCTTTGTTTCGCAGCTTCGTTGCTGCGCTCTCTCGTTGCCTCATTGCCTCACTATTTCGTTGTTTAGCTGCTTCGTTGCTGCGCTCTCTCGTTGCCTCATTGCCTCACTATTTCGTTGTTTCGCTGCTTCGTTGCTGCGCTCTCTCGTTGCCTCATTGCCTCACTATTTCGTTGTTTCGCTGCTTCGTTGCTGCGCTCTCTCGTTGCCTCATTGCCTCACTATTTCGTTGTTTCGCTGCTTCGTTGCTGCGCTCTCTCGTTGCCTCATTGCCTCACTATTTCGATGTTTCGCTGCTTCGTTGTTGCGCTCTCTCGTTGCCTCATTGCCTCACTATTTCGTTGTTTAGCTGCTTCGTTGCTGCGCTCTCTCGATGCCTCATTGCCTCACTATTTCGTTGTTTCGCTGCTTCGTTGCTGCGCTCTCTCGTTGCCTCATTGCCTCACTATTTCGTTGCTTCGCTGCTTCGTTGCTGCGCTCTCTCGTTGCCTCATTGCCTCACTATTTCGTTGTTTCGCTGCTTCGTTGCTGCGCTCCCTCGTTGCCTCATTGCCTCACTATTTCGTTGTTTCGCTGCTTCGTTGCTGCACTCTCTCGTTGCCTCATTGCCTCACTATTTCGATGTTTCGCTGCTTCGTTGCTGCGCTCTCTCGTTGCCTCATTGCCTCACTATTTCGTTGTATCGCTGCTTCGTTGCTGCGCCCTCTCGTTGCCTCATTGCCTCTCTATTTCGTTGTCTCGCTGCTTCGTTGCCGCGCTCTCTCGTTGCCTCATTGCCTCACTGTTTCGCTGCTTCGTTGCCGTGCTCTCTCGTTGCCTCATTGCCTCACTATTTCTTTGTTTCGCTGCTTCGTTGCCGCGCTCTCTCGTTGCCTCATTGCCTCACTATTTCGTTGTTTCGCTGCTTCGTTGCTGCGCTCTCTCGTTGCCTCATTGCCACACTATTTCGTTGTTTCGCTGCTTCGTTGCTGCGCTCTCTCGTTGCCTCATTGCCTCATTGCCTCACTATTTCGTTGTTTCGCTGCTTCGTTGCTGCGCTCTCTCGTTGCCTCATTGCCTCACTATTTCGTTGTTTCGCTGCTTCGTTGCCGCGCTCTCTCGTTGCCTCATTGCCTCACTATTTCGTTGTTTAGCTGCTTCGTTGCCGCGCTCGCTCGTTGCCTCATTGCCTCACTATTTCGTTGTTTCGCTGCTTCGTTGCCGCGCTCTCTCGTTGCCTCATTGCCTCACTATTTCGTTGTTTCGCTGCTTCGTTGCCGCGCTCTCTCGTTGCCTCATTGCCTCACTATTTCGTTGTTTCGCTGCTTCGTTGCTGCGCTCTCTCATTGCCTCATTGCCTCACTATTTCGTTGTTTCGCTGCTTCGTTGCCGCGCTCTCTCGTTGCCTCATTGCCTCACTATTTCATTGTTTAGCTGCTTCGTTGCCGCGCTCTCTCGTTGCCTCATTGCCTCACTATTTCGTTGTTTCGCTGCTTCGTGGCTGCGCTCTCTCTTTGCCTCATTGCCTCACTATTTCTTTGTTTCGCTGCTTCGTTGCTGCGCTCTCTCGTTGCCACACTGCCTCACTATTTCGTTGTTTAGCTGCTTCGTTGCTGCGCTCTCTCGTTGCCTCATTGCCTCACTATTTCGTTGTTTCGCTGCTTCGTTGCTGCGCTCTCTCGTTGCCTCATTGCCTCACTATTTCGTTGTTTCGCTGCTTCGTTGCTGCGCTCTCTCGTTGCCTCATTGCCTCACTATTTCGTTGTTTCGCTGCTTCGTTGCTGCGCTCTCTCGTTGCCTCATTGCCTCACTATTTCGATGTTTCGCTGCTTCGTTGCTGCGCTCTCTCGTTGCCTCATTGCCTCACTATTTCGTTGTTTAGCTGCTTCGTTGCTGCGCTCTCTCGATGCCTCATTGCCTCACTATTTCGTTGTTTCGCTGCTTCGTTGTGCGCTCTCTCGTTGCCTCATTGCCTCACTATTTCGTTGCTTCGCTGCTTCGTTGCTGCGCTCTCTCGTTGCCTCATTGCCTCACTATTTCGTTGTTTCGCTGCTTCGTTGCTGCGCTCTCTCGTTGCCTCATTGCCTCACTATTTCGTTGTTTCGCTACTTCGTTGCTGCGCTCTCTCGTTGCCTCATTGCCTCACTATTTCGAAGTTTCGCTGCTTCGTTGCTGCGCTCTCTCGTTGCCTCATTGCCTCACTATTTCGTTGTTTCGCTGCTTCGTTGCTGCGCTCTCTCGTTGCCTCATTGCCCCACTATTTCGTTGTTTCGCTGCTTCGTTGCTGCGCTCTCTCGTTGCCTCATTGCCTCATTGCCTCACTATTTCGTTATTTCGCTGCTTCGTTGCTGCGCTCTCTCGTTGCCTCATTGCCTCACTATTTCGTTGTTTCGCTGCTTCGTTGCTGCGCTCTCTCGTTGCCTCATTGCCTCACTATTTCGATGTTTCGCTGCTTCGTTGCTGCGCTCTCTCGTTGCCTCATTGCCTCACTATTTCGTTGTTTAGCTGCTTCGTTGCTGCGCTCTCTCGATGCCTCATTGCCTCACTATTTCGTTGTTTCGCTGCTTCGTTGTGCGCTCTCTCGTTGCCTCATTGCCTCACTATTTCGTTGTTTCGCTGCTTCGTTGCTGCGCTCTCTCGTTGCCTCATTGCCTCACTATTTCGTTGTTTCGCTACTTCGTTGCTGCGCTCTCTCGTTGCCTCATTGCCTCACTATTTCGATGTTTCGCTGCTTCGTTGCTGCGCTCTCTCGTTGCCTCATTGCCTCACTATTTCGTTGTTTCGCTGCTTCGTTGCTGCGCTCTCTCGTTGCCTCATTGCCTCTCTATTTCGTTGTTTCGCTGCTTCGTTGCCGCGCTCTCTCGTTGCCTCATTGCCTCACTGTTTCGCTGCTTCGTTGCCGTGCTCTCTCGTTGCCTCATTGCCTCACTATTTCTCTGTTTCGCTGCTTCGTTGCCGTGCTCTCTCGTTGCCTCATTGCCTCACTATTTCTTTGTTTCGCTGCTTCGTTGCCGCGCTCTCTCGTTGCCTCATTGCCTCACTATTTCGTTGTTTCGCTGCTTCGTTGCTGCGCTCTCTCGTTGCCTCATTGCCCCACTATTTCGTTGTTTCGCTGCTTCGTTGCTGCGCTCTCTCGTTGCCTCATTGCCTCATTGCCTCACTATTTCGTTGTTTCGCTGCTTCGTTGCCGCGCTCTCTCGTTGCCTCATTGCCTCACTATTTCGTTGTTTCGCTGCTTCGTTGCTGCGCTCTCTCGTTGCCTCATTGCCTCATTGCCTCACTATTTCGTTGTTTCGCTGCTTCGTTGCTGCGCTCTCTCGTTGCCTCATTGCCTCACTATTTCGTTGTTTCGCTGCTTCGTTGCCGTGCTCTCTCGTTGCCTCATTGCCTCACTATTTCGTTGTTTCGCCGCTTCGTTGCCGCGCTCTCTCGTTACCTCATTGCCTCACTATTTCGATGTTTCGCTGCTTCGTTGCCGCGCTCTCTCGTTGCCTCATTGCCTCACTATTTCGTTTTTTCGCTGCTTCGTTGCCGCGCTCTCTCGTTGCCTCATTGCCTCACTATTTCCTTGTTTCGCTGCTTCGTTGCTGCGCTCTCTCGTTGCCTCATTGCCTCACTATTTCGTTGTCTCGCTGCTTCGTTGCCGCGCTCTCTCGTTGCCTCATTGCCTCACTATTTCGATGTTTCGCTGCTGCGTTGCCGCGCTCTCTCGTTGCCTCATTGCCTCACTATTTCGTTGTCTCGCTGCTTCGTTGCCGCGCTCTCTCGTTGCCTCATTGCCTCACTATTTTTTTGTCTCGCTGCTTCGTTGCCGCGCTCTCTCGTTGCCTCATTGCCTCACTATTTCGATGTTTCGCAGCTGCGTTGCCGCGCTCTCTCGTTGCCTCAACTTCCTCACTATTTCGTTGTCTCGCTGCTTCGTTGCCGCGCTCTCTCGTTGCTTCATTGCCTCACTATTTCGATGTTTCGCTGCTTCGTTGCTGCGCTCTCTCGTTGCCTCATTGCCTCACTATTTCGTTGTCTCGCTGCTTCGTTGCCGCGCGCTCTCGTTGCCTCATTGCCTCACTATTTCGATGTTTCGCTGCTTCGTTGCCGTGCTCTCTCGTTGCCTCATTGCCTCACTATTTCGTTGTCTCGGTGCTTCGTTGCCGCGCTCTCTCGTTGCCTCATTGCCTCACTATTTCGTTGTTTCGCTGCTTCGTTGCTGCGCTCTCTCGTTGCCTCATTGCCTCACTATTTTTTTGTCTCGCTGCTTCGTTGCCGCGCTCTCTCGTTGCCTCATTGCCTCACTATTTCGATGTTTCGCAGCTGCGTTGCCGCGCTCTCTCGTTGCCTCAACTTCCTCACTATTTCGTTGTCTCGCTGCTTCGTTGCCGCGCTCTCTCTTTGCCTCATTGCCTCACTATTTCGTTGTTTCGCTGCTTCGTTGCTGCGCTCTCTCGTTGCTTCATTGCCTCACTATTTCGATGTTTCGCTGCTTCGTTGCTGCGCTCTCTCGTTGCCTTATTGCCTCACTATTTCGTTGTCTCGCTGCTTCGTTGCCGCGCGCTCTCGTTGCCTCATTGCCTCACTATTTCGATGTTTCGCTGCTTCGTTGCCGTGCTCTCTCGTTGCCTCATTGCCTCACTATTTCGTTGTCTCGGTGCTTCGTTGCCGCGCTCTCTCGTTGCCTCATTGCCTCACTATTTCGTTGTTTCGCTGCTTCGTTGCTGCGCTCTCTCGTTGCCTCATTGCCTCACTATTTCGATGTTTCGCTGCTTCTTTGCCGCGCTCTCTCGTTGCCTCATTGCCTCACTATTTCGTTGTTTCGCTGCTTCGTTGCTGCGCTCTCTCGTTGCCTCATTGCCTCACTATTTCGATGTTTCGCTGCTTCGTTGCTGCGGTCTCTCGTTGCCTCATTGGCTCACTATTTGTTTCGCTGCTTCGTTGCTGCGCTCTCTCGTTGCCTCATTGCCTCACTATTTCGATGTTTCGCTGCTTCGTTGCTGCGCTCTCTCGTTGCCTCATTGCCTCACTATTTCGATGTTTCGCTGCTTCGTTGCTGCGCTCTCTCGTTGCCTCATTGCCTCTCTATTTCGTTGTTTCGCTGCTTCGTTGCCGCGCTCTCTCGTTGCCTCATTGCCTCACTGTTTCGCTGCTTCGTTGCCGTGCTCTCTCGTTGCCTCATTGCCTCACTATTTCTTTGTTTCGCTGCTTCGTTGCCGCGCTCTCTCGTTGCCTCATTGCCTCACTATTTCGTTGTTTCGCTGCTTCGTTGCTGCGCTCTCTCGTTGCCTCATTGCCCCACTATTTCGTTGTTTCGCTGCTTCGTTGCTGCGCTCTCTCGTTGCCTCATTGCCTCATTGCCTCACTATTTCGTTGTTTCGCTGCTTCGTTGCTGCGCTCTCTCGTTGCCTCATTGCCTCACTATTTCGTTGTTTCGCTGCTTCGTTGCCGCGCTCTCTCGTTGCCTCATTGCCTCACTATTTCGTTGTTTCGCTGCTTCGTTGCCGCGCTCTCTCGTTACCTCATTGCCTCACTATTTCGATGTTTCGCTGCTTCGTTGCCGCGCTCTCTCGTTGCCTCATTGCTTCACTATTTCGTTTTTTCGCTGCTTCCTTGCCGCGCTCTCTCTTTGCCTCATTGCCTCACTATTTCGTTGTTTCGCTGCTTCGTTGCTGCGCTCTCTCGTTGCTTCATTGCCTCACTATTTCGATGTTTCGCTGCTTCGTTGCTGCGCTCTCTCGTTGCCTCATTGCCTCACTATTTCGTTGTCTCGCTGCTTCGTTGCCGCGCGCTCTCGTTGCCTCATTGCCTCACTATTTCGATGTTTCGCTGCTTCGTTGCCGTGCTCTCTCGTTGCCTCATTGCCTCACTATTTCGTTGTCTCGGTGCTTCGTTGCCGCGCTCTCTCGTTGCCTCATTGCCTCACTATTTCGTTGTTTCGCTGCTTCGTTGCTGCGCTCTCTCGTTGCCTCATTGCCTCACTATTTTTTTGTCTCGCTGCTTCGTTGCCGCGCTCTCTCGTTGCCTCATTGCCTCACTATTTCGATGTTTCGCAGCTGCGTTGCCGCGCTCTCTCGTTGCCTCAACTTCCTCACTATTTCGTTGTCTCGCTGCTTCGTTGCCGCGCTCTCTCTTTGCCTCATTGCCTCACTATTTCGTTGTTTCGCTGCTTCGTTGCTGCGCTCTCTCGTTGCTTCATTGCCTCACTATTTCGATGTTTCGCTGCTTCGTTGCTGCGCTCTCTCGTTGCCTCATTGCCTCACTATTTCGTTGTCTCGCTGCTTCGTTGCCGCGCGCTCTCGTTGCCTCATTGCCTCACTATTTCGATGTTTCGCTGCTTCGTTGCCGTGCTCTCTCGTTGCCTCATTGCCTCACTATTTCGTTGTCTCGGTGCTTCGTTGCCGCGCTCTCTCGTTGCCTCATTGCCTCACTATTTCGTTGTTTCGCTGCTTCGTTGCTGCGCTCTCTCGTTGCCTCATTGCCTCACTATTTCGATGTTTCGCTGCTTCTTTGCCGCGCTCTCTCGTTGCCTCATTGCCTCACTATTTCGTTGTTTCGCTGCTTCGTTGCTGCGCTCTCTCGTTGCCTCATTGCCTCACTATTTCGATGTTTCGCTGCTTCGTTGCTGCGGTCTCTCGTTGCCTCATTGGCTCACTATTTGTTTCGCTGCTTCGTTGCTGCGCTCTCTCGTTGCCTCATTGCCTCACTATTTCGATGTTTCGCTGCTTCGTTGCTGCGCTCTCTCGTTGCCTCATTGCCTCACTATTTCGATGTTTCGCTGCTTCGTTGCTGCGCTCTCTCGTTGCCTCATTGCCTCTCTATTTCGTTGTTTCGCTGCTTCGTTGCCGCGCTCTCTCGTTGCCTCATTGCCTCACTGTTTCGCTGCTTCGTTGCCGTGCTCTCTCGTTGCCTCATTGCCTCACTATTTCTTTGTTTCGCTGCTTCGTTGCCGCGCTCTCTCGTTGCCTCATTGCCTCACTATTTCGTTGTTTCGCTGCTTCGTTGCTGCGCTCTCTCGTTGCCTCATTGCCCCACTATTTCGTTGTTTCGCTGCTTCGTTGCTGCGCTCTCTCGTTGCCTCATTGCCTCATTGCCTCACTATTTCGTTGTTTCGCTGCTTCGTTGCTGCGCTCTCTCGTTGCCTCATTGCCTCACTATTTCGTTGTTTCGCTGCTTCGTTGCCGCGCTCTCTCGTTGCCTCATTGCCTCACTATTTCGTTGTTTCGCTGCTTCGTTGCCGCGCTCTCTCGTTACCTCATTGCCTCACTATTTCGATGTTTCGCTGCTTCGTTGCCGCGCTCTCTCGTTGCCTCATTGCTTCACTATTTCGTTTTTTCGCTGCTTCGTTGCTGCGCTCTCTCGTTGCCTCATTGCCTCACTATTTCGTTGTTTCGCTGCTTCGTTGCCGCGCTCTCTCGTTGCCTCATTGCCTCACTATTTCGTTGTTTAGCTGCTTCGTTGCCGCGCTCTCTCGTTGCCTCATTGCCTCACTATTTCGTTGTTTCGCTGCTTCGTTGCCGCGCTCTCTCGTTGCCTCATTGCCTCACTATTTCGTTGTTTCGCTGCTTCGTTGCCGCGCTCTCTCGTTGCCTCATTGCCTCACTATTTCGTTGTTTCGCTGCTTCGTTGCTGCGCTCTCTCGTTGCCTCATTGCCTCACTATTTCGTTGTTTCGCTGCTTCGTTGCCGCGCTCTCTCGTTGCCTCATTGCCTCACTATTTCGTTGTTTCGCTGCTTCGTTGCCGCGCTCTCTCGTTGCCTCATTGCCTCACTATTTCGTTGTTTCGCTGCTTCGTTGCTGCGCTCTCTCGTTGCCTCATTGCCTCACTATTTCTTTGTTTCGCTGCTTGGTTGCTGCGCTCTCTCGTTGCCTCATTGCCTCACTATTTCGTTGTTTAGCTGCTTCGTTGCTGCGCTCTCTCGTTGCCTCATTGCCTCACTATTTCGTTGTTTCGCTGCTTCGTTGCTGCGCTCTCTCGTTGCCTCATTGCCTCACTATTTCGTTGTTTCGCTGCTTCGTTGCTGCGCTCTCTCGTTGCCTCATTGCCTCACTATTTCGTTGTTTCGCTGCTTCGTTGCTGCGCTCTCTCGTTGCCTCATTGCCTCACTATTTCGATGTTTCGCTGCTTCGTTGCTGCGCTCTCTCGTTGCCTCATTGCCTCACTATTTCGTTGTTTAGCTGCTTCGTTGCTGCGCTCTCTCCATGCCTCATTGCCTCACTATTTCGTTGTTTCGCTGCTTCGTTGTGCGCTCTCTCGTTGCCTCATTGCCTCACTATTTCGTTGCTTCGCTGCTTCGTTGCTGCGCTCTCTCGTTGCCTCATTGCCTCACTATTTCGTTGTTTCGCTGCTTCGTTGCTGCGCTCTCTCGTTGCCTCATTGCCTCACTATTTCGTTGTTTCGCTACTTCGTTGCTGCGCTCTCTCGTTGCCTCATTGCCTCACTATTTCGATGTTTCGCTGCTTCGTTGCTGCGCTCTCTCGTTGCCTCATTGCCTCACTATTTCGTTGTTTCGCTGCTTCGTTGCTGCGCTCTCTCGTTGCCTCATTGCCTCTCTATTTCGTTGTTTCGCTGCTTCGTTGCCGCGCTCTCTCGTTGCCTCATTGCCTCACTGTTTCGCTGCTTCGTTGCCGTGCTCTCTCGTTGCCTCATTGCCTCACTATTTCTTTGTTTCGCTGCTTCGTTGCCGTGCTCTCTCGTTGCCTCATTGCCTCACTATTTCTTTGTTTCGCTGCTTCGTTGCCGCGCTCTCTCGTTGCCTCATTGCCTCACTATTTCGTTGTTTCGCTGCTTCGTTGCTGCGCTCTCTCGTTGCCTCATTGCCCCACTATTTCGTTGTTTCGCTGCTTCGTTGCTGCGCTCTCTCGTTGCCTCATTGCCTCATTGCCTCACTATTTCGTTGTTTCGCTGCTTCGTTGCTGCGCTCTCTCGTTGCCTCATTGCCTCACTATTTCGTTGTTTCGCTGCTTCGTTGCCGCGCTCTCTCGTTGCCTCATTGCCTCACTATTTCGTTGTTTCGCTGCTTCGTTGCCGCGCTCTCTCGTTACCTCATTGCCTCACTATTTCGATGTTTCGCTGCTTCGTTGCCGCGCTCTCTCGTTGCCTCATTGCCTCACTATTTCGTTTTTTCGCTGCTTCGTTGCTGCGCTCTCTCGTTGCCTCATTGCCTCACTATTTCGTTGTTTCGCTGCTTCGTTGTGGCGCTCTCTCGTTGCCTCATTGCCTCACTATTTCGTTGTTTCGCTGCTTCGTTGCCGCGCTCTCTCGTTGCCTCATTGCCTCACTATTTCGATGTTTCGCTGCTTCGTTGCCGCGCTCTCTCGTTGCCTCATTGCCTCACTATTTCGATGTTTCGCTGCTGCGTTGCCGCGCTCTCTCGTTGCCTCATTGCCTCACTATTTCGTTGTCTCGCTGCTTCGTTGCCGCGCTCTCTCTTTGCCTCATTGCCTCACTATTTCGTTGTTTCGCTGCTTCGTTGCTGCGCTCTCTCGTTGCTTCATTGCCTCACTATTTAGATGTTTCGCTGCTTCGTTGCTGCGCTCTCTCGTTGCCTCATTGCCTCACTATTTCGTTGTCTCGCTGCTTCGTTGCCGCGCGCTCTCGTTGCCTCATTGCCTCACTATTTCGATGTTTCGCTGCTTCGTTGCCGTGCTCTCTCGTTGCCTCATTGCCTCACTATTTCGTTGTCTCGGTGCTTCGTTGCCGCGCTCTCTCGTTGCCTCATTGCCTCACTATTTCGTTGTTTCGCTGCTTCGTTGCTGCGGTCTCTCGTTGCCTCATTGCCTCACTATTTCGATGTTTCGCTGCTTCTTTGCCGCGCTCTCTCGTTGCCTCATTGCCTCACTATTTCGTTGTTTCGCTGCTTCGTTGCTGCGCTCTCTCGTTGCCTCATTGCCTCACTATTTCGATGTTTCGCTGCTTCGTTGCTGCGCTCTCTCGTTGCCTCATTGGCTCACTATTTGTTTCGCTGCTTCGTTGCTGCGCTCTCTCGTTGCCTCACTATTTGTAATTGCTGAACAGTAGACTACGATAAACAAATGTGGATGGGGTGCCGTGGTCTGTAATTGATGCAGATGCTAACAGACAGGGTGAATCCACGTCCAAAGGTGTTTGGATGTGATGTCGAAAGTTATTATGCTTGTTGTCACTAGAGTCGTTTCTTGTGAGAAATACAATACAATAGGAGGCATTTCTTGGACAGAATGTGGATCAAGTTATTAAATATTTGGTCACCATAGGCAATTATTGGGATGAATGTACGTCAAGTTATCGAGTTTGTATGGAATGCAGGACAAGACGGACGCAGGTAAACGTACGTGCGGCCAGAGGTGGCTGCGTGTGCGAACGAACGAAGGGTCCGACGGCTAAAGGTGGATAGAATCCACCACTAATGGCCATGCTCGAGCGGGCCAATGTTAAGAGATAGGAGAAGAGGGCGCCCAAGTTCCACACAAGTATACGAGAGCGCATTCCCCACTTCCATCTAAGTGCGCTAAAAGTAGTTGACCAATAACATATAGGACAAGTGGACGCGTAATGACGGTAATATGTACTTCATAGGTCAAAATTATTCAACGTTTGATCACTATGGATGCTTCGTGAACGGAAATGTAGGCCTATGTATTACGTTTGTTGTCATTAGAGGCACTTCTTGGGAGAAATACAGGTTACGTTATTACATATAAGTTCGCAAAGAACATACCACTTGAGGTGAACTATTAGACGAAAATGTCGTCCGGGCGTGCGTGAAAAAAAACGTAGGTCAAACTTGTACATGTTTGACCGCAAGGAGGCATTTCTTGGGAGGAACGTTTGGCATCAAACTGGCGGATATTGTGCGTCTGCCGGTGGGAAATTGCATAACATGTATCTATCCATCAAAAAAATAAACACCAGGTAAATGAGTGCAAAGGCATTCTAAAAGGTTCTTAGAAACTTTCCATTCATTCTAGGATGCTCTACTCACTAGAGACACAGCTGGTCGTTGTTTTAAACGTTGTACCTGAAATGACGTGATTGGCTCCGGGGCCCTGGCCACTCACAGCTATTGACAACCACGATTAGGTTAACATGAAGTACCCGCTAGATGACGCCGCCATACACCAATTCATTCGTACGCTATCCCCTAGATGACACCATCCTCGGAAGTCCCGTGACCAGGAAGTGGCGCCACATGCCTCCAATCAATTGAGGCACGCTTTAGTGCATACTTTAATTAATAAGTTCATACGCTATCCCCTAGAAGACGCCACCATTGGAAGTGGGTGGTTGCGCATGCGCAACCGGAAAGGTGGCGCTACCGTATGAAGTTAAGTGCCCGCTTGGGGCCCCGGGCTTCGCCAACCCACCAGCATAAATCGTAAACTTCTGGTTACTACTTGCATGTATGCATGCGTGTTTGTATTTCAAGCTTGGAGACCATATCGTAAGAAGGATATATACGCCACAACGAATAAAAAGGAAAGTAACTAACATGATTCCAGAATTGGGAGTCCTCAGTTACGAAGAACGCCTAAAAGAATGTTTAGAGAACGTGGGTTCGTAGATGAACCCCTGAAAGTCTGACGCCCGAGTTGCAAAGCGTCTAGGAGTAGTAACATAGCATAGATACAAACATACAAACACACACACACACATACGCACTGTGGATTATAACAAGATGCTACCAGCGTTAATGTGTTCAAAAACAAAACTGACAAATACAAAAGAAGGGCGGGTTACATATAGATATAACATTTTTATATCTTGGTAATTCGTGTATGCACGAATGTATGTATGTATATATGTATGTATGTATGTATGTATGTATGTATGTATGTATGTATGTATGTATGTATGTATGTATGTATGCATGGATGCATGCATGCATGCATGCATGTATATATGTATATCGATTTGTTACTACCGTCTAGTCACCACCTGTCACAGCCTTCGTCGCTGACTCTTGTCTCATGGTGTCCTAGCATTGCTTTCTTGGTCATCGCTGACACGTCACTGTCGGAAAAATAAACGTATCGTTCACCTCTCTGACGACCACTATGTCACGTCGATGTGCACTGTCATGTCACCGGTACTTTGTCATCGCCACTTTGCTATTGCCGTATTGTCACGTCATGTCATTACCGACTTGTCATCGTGGTCTCAGCACCACCGACTTAAAACAGTCGTCATACCAGCATATACTATGACACAGTTCATGCCTGTGTTTATCTGTCTATCTGTATGTATGTATGTATGTATGTATGTATGTATGTATGTATGTATGTATGTATGTATGTATGTATGGATGTATGTTTGTCTGTCTGTATATGTATGTATGTGTATGTATGTATGTATGTATGTATGTATGTATGTATGTATGTATGTATGTATGTATGTATGTATGTATGTATGTATGTATGCATGCATGCATGCATGCATGCATGCATGCATGCATGTATGTATGTATGTATGTATGTATGTATGTATGCATGCATGCATGCATGCATGCATGTATGTATGTATGTCATCAATGTCTGTTCCCCATTTCTTCATCATTTTCACATGCATGAGGCTGACATTAAAAAAAATTAATTCCCCGGGGGTGGAAATTTTCCGAAGGAACTTATGTTGGTGTTTGACATAGATTAAGTAACTCGGAACAATAGTCATGCGTGTTCTCTACGATTACGGGAGCAACGTAATCTTCATGAAACCAACACTGGCACATGATTTTTGGGGCATGAAGTCGTCATTGCTATTGGTATTGCCCTACCACAACTTGACTGGGTAGTGCAAGGAGTTATAAGTAGTGGCCTCTTAATGGCCTCTGCATTGTCACCATTGTCTTATTATCACTTTTGTTGTCATTGTTGTTCTATCACGATCGTCTTGGTCGCCGCTGTATTCTCTCCGATCTCTTCAAATTGCCGATTTGTTACCGCCGTTTTTGTTTCCTGTCGTCTTGTTATTGACTTCGTGACAACTGTTGTGCCTCTTTTCATTTGTTTCAGTTGTTTACCATAACTATGGATCAATTGATATCGACTGTAGGAAAGTCGACGGCCGGACCACAACAACTGCAACTACTAAGAAGACGACAACAACCAAAAAGCCGACTACAACTACTACTGCTCCTACAACAACTACGACAAAGAAAACGACAATAACCAAACACCCGACTACAACTACTACTGCTCCTACAACAACTACGACAAAGAAAATGACAACAACCAAAACCTCGACTACAACTACCCCTACAACAAAAACAACTAAGAAGACTCCAACGACGGAAAAGACAGCTACCAACAAAAGTACGTATGATGGAATTATCACAATTATCATTTAAAAGTGCGTGTGTGCGTGCGTGCGTGCGTGCGTGCGTGCGTGCGTGCGTGCGTGCGTGCGTGCGTGCGTGCGTGCGTGCGTGCGTGCGTGCGTGCGTGCGTGCGTGCGTGCGTGCGTGCGTGTTAGCGTATGTGTGTATTACTATTTCGTTAGCTGTAGGAAAACATTTCGAGTTTTCCATGTGTTCGAATTAAGTCTGTTTTAAAGAGTTTAATAAATCGTATGTAGTTTTGCATAAGGCGGTGCATCCTGGCGGGCTCGTTGTTCGAATTAGATGTTCGAATTAACGAAGTTGAACTGTATATATGTATATATATATATATATATATATATATATATATACATACATATATATATATATATATATATATATATATATATATATATATATATATATATATATATATATATATATATATATATATATATATATATATATATATATATATATATATATATATATATATATATATATATATATATATATATATATATATATATATATATATATATATATATATATATATAACTGCATATACATCCAGCCAGTTATCCATATATCGTAATAAAAAAGAGACATATTGCCAGCCCACTGCTGGACAACCAAAATAGTGCAATAGTATGATTACTGATTGCAGGGCAACTGTCTGACTCTTCGTGTACACCATACATCGTATCAGTCGTCGTCTGTGGTGGTGTGTTGTTCCTTGTCTTGGGCACCAACGGCATCTGCTACTTCATGAGGTACGATTCAACTGATCATCCGGTGTATACTACTTACGTCAATGGGTGTCTTGCATTGAGTATCTGACTGTGGTAGTCAACAATGAGGCTCTACATACAACACATGTATTGTTCATGCTGCACGTAGCACAATCATCTTTGTTCTGAATCAAATATATTTCCTCGTAATATGCAGAAATGTAATACATGTGGTCAGTAATCGACTTGGAACGTAGAACATCGACATGGACAAAACAGAGTTGACGGGCTCTGTAGCAATTAAAAAACAAGGTCATAACATACATATTAAGGAATCGGTGTAGTGTTATCACAGTTACACTTTTTTTTGCATGAAATGTTATGTAGTTTGACTGAACATAAATATTATCAACATCCATTTGATTTACAAATACAATTAGTAAAACACATATTGTATAACTAATAGTCAGAAACGTGCATATGGGATTGTATAGAATCACGTGATGCATGCTACAAAGTAACCTATTTGTCTACACCTCTAAGTGTCCACCTAATGAAATAACGTAGTTTCCAGTTAAGCCTGCGTTCTTGTTGGCGGCATTCGACGATTGTGCCAATTAGACATATTGACTACAACCAGAATAATATGTTAGATTGCTACAACGACCTAGTTTTGTGAAGAAAATACGAGAAAGTCAAAGTATTATTACGTAAGTCTGTTCTGTTTGAAGGACAACAATATTCAGTGAACGTACAAGAAAACAAACAGTCACTGGAAACAAACCGGACGTGCAAAATAGGCCGCCCGCGATTGTACCGGAAGTGGGCGACCCTGGCGAGTACAACTACATCGATGAGATGTTTCTGCAGCGGCAGTCCAGCGTTGTCCGTCCGCGTACTCCCGGGATCCAGAATGGCGGGACTGAAGCGGAGAACTCGCAAAGAAATGACTACTTAGAGCTCATCGGAACTAATTCGGTGTATGAGTCGCTTTCGGGAATCAGGGGATAGAGGCAGTCCGACTCCTTGTCATGCATATTATTTAGAACTACGTAGTTCAATGACGTAGCGTTATTCTAATCTTGTTTGAAATCCCAGTTCCCCAGAATATGTTTTGTTTCGGGAATTATTCTGGAATCGGTGTGCTAACTTAATTTAGGACTACATCCAGAAACAGAACTGCTTAAAATGTCGCCACGTTTCGGATACCTTTGAATTAAACTTGGTATGTGATAAACATGTCCGTCACATCAGAACGTTAACTGGTGTAAACGATAAGACAAGTTTCATACATGTAGAGCTACAGCGCGTTGCCCTGCAGTGAGACCTTCGCCGCATAAACATTGTTTACTCGCGTCGGATGCGAAAGTTCGATTTATTTTTTACAATCAATCGGCCAAACAGGTATAATTAATACATCTGCATCTTATGCAAACA
Organism: Lamellibrachia columna; assembly: GCA_963662155.1. NCBI lineage: Eukaryota > Metazoa > Annelida > Polychaeta > Sabellida > Siboglinidae > Lamellibrachia > Lamellibrachia columna. The sequence goes on from OY759265.1 coordinate 41,634,900, forward strand.
GTGCTTAATTATAATAATTTCAAAATGTGTTGTGTAGCCGCACGACAACGTGTTAAGCTTGTCTATCGGCCTATTGCCGGGCGATTGATGGCATGTCAAGCGTTTGGCGTGTCTTGTTTGAAACTACGATATGTGAGGTTCAAACATCGGTTAAAGGCATTTTTGACAATTGCATTTTATTTTAATGTGAAGGAACAACAATGAACAGTTAACGATTTTCGCATAATTTTCTAATATTCGTTTGAGTAAGAATTGGATGAGCATGCATGAAGTATTGTAATGATGTTGTAGAAAACCGTAATGTTACACCGGTAATACTATGTAATGGATATTTCAAAACGCAATAGCTAAAATTCGTGTATGCGGTGTCATATGAACATTTACGTCATGGAACCAATATAACAGTATGATGTACTTGTATTTCTTATAGTTAGCCCTGCATGTATGATGCACTTGTATTTCTTATAGTAAGCCCTGCATGTATGATGTACTTGTATTTCTTATAGTAAGCCCTGCATGTATGCTTCGTATAACGTCGCTAAGTGTAATTATTTACAGTATTATAATTATCAATTTTACAAAAACTTGGATGACAACATGATAATTAAGTTGATAAGTAATCGCGGATAGCCAGGACTGCAAGTTTACATATGTATACGTTTATAACATATGTGTACGGTTATAACATATGTGTACGGATATAACATATGTGTACGGTTATAACATATGTGAACGGTTATAACATATGTGTACGGTTATAACAAAAACTAGATGTTGATGAGTGGTTCCCACATGTTTAATGTTTTACGATATGTTGCATCGATTTATACGTACTTACCCACGAATATAACGTCTTGCATGATTTAATACGTATAAAAGATTGAGATTAAGATTGCGATTAAGATTGCGATTAAGATTGAGATTAAGATTGCGATTAAGATTGAAATTAAGATTGAGATTAAGATTGAGATTAAGATTGCGATTAAGATTGAGATTAAGATTGCGATTAAGATTGAAATTAAGATTGAGATTAAGATTGAGATTAAGATTGATATTAAGATTGAGATTAAGATTGAGATTAAGATTGAGATTAAGATTGCCATCAGATACAAGGAGCTCCGGAAGCCGTTGACCTGTCTTACACTACTTTATATGTGCGTACCCATGTACGGGTATCTGTGGTACCCCTGTAGGGGTATCTGTGGTACCCCTGTAGGGGTATCTGTGGTACCCCTGTAGGGGTGTCTGTGGTACCCCTGTAGAGGTATCTGTGGTACCCCTGTAGGGGTTCTGTAAATGTTGTCTGTAGACAAAGTTCTACTGCTAGTATATGTACAGTCAGCGGTAATATGTACAGACAGCGGTAATATGTACAGACAGCGGTAGTATGTTACAATATGTACAGACAGCGGTAATATGTACAGACAGCGGTAGTATGTTACAATATGTACAGACAGCGGTAATATGTACAGACAGCGGTAGTATGTTACAATATGTACAGACAGCGGTAATATGTACAGACAGCGGTAGTATGTTACAATATGTTACAATATGTTACAATATGTTACAATATGTTACAATAATACAATTGTCTTCTGGGACTAACAGGACGTTTTTCCTATGATGTTACTTCGTGTAATTTTTAAACAAAGTAAATTAACTAATATCATATTTATCTAATATCACAGTTATATCTCATCAAACTATTATAGATAAAGTAACTAATATATCAACTTCCTAGATATCTACGATTTTAAGATTTAGTTTACTTTAGTTTAAGATGTTGACAAACTACACCAACGTGTGCATGAAGATAGTCATAGTGTCATGTGACATGTATTTAATCAGCTTTGCATCTTTATAGGCTACAGCCTGGAATGTGTGAATTTGTGTATGCATTCGTACGTGTGCGTTAATTGTATTTTTGAAATCTTGTTGCACATGTTTAGATAAACATATTATTAGAATGGTAGTCTTGACAGAAGTATGATCGTCTAGAGTCAGTGATACTGCTGGGTGGCCTAGAGGCACACATTCGACTCAATCCTGACGTGATATACTGCCATGCGCTTATATCGGCATCAGCATATAATGTTAATTAACGCCAACGTCTTAATAAAGTTATTCTTATTCAATGTGTACTTGTGAAGTTGTGTTGTGGCCTGCAAGACTTGATTAACAGTTCGTGTACTCACAATGCATTCAGTTCGTTTATTGAATGTACGAATTGGTCGAATCATTCCCGTTAACATTAAACACCCCGAGATACATTATTCCACTTGGCGAAACTTCACTGGCTACTTCCAAACTGCCGGAATTTACCAGATGTCCACATTTCTATCAATTGTATAACTAGAGATAACATGCTATTTCAGCACAACGAATTTTTTTGTCGTGTAAATAATGTATGTCATATGCATTTGTTGTTTGAACGTTTTTGCACCTTCTGGATTATATTAAAAGTAACAAAATAAGGCTTTGACCCGTGTAATAATCAGTTGCAAGTTCCTATACAGTAGTGTGCTATTATTTTGTATTTATATATGCGTCGTACAACACAGGTTGTTGTTGTTCTCCTCGCTATGCCTGATGTCCGGGGTGCTGCTGACATCCATACCGGCCGTCGATTTCTTTCCTTTTTTACGTATAACTGGGAAATTATCTAGCGACGAATAAATAATAATTCTTCTTCGTGTTGTAGTGCACAGATAGTATAGAACTGTCTTTCAGTCAACTATGTGTCCACTTATTGATTTTCCGTTATAAAAATTGATTCGGGGCCTGACCAGCCAACCCTTTCACAATACAACGGCAAGTTACTTTAGTCCTATGCTAAAGAGACGTGACAAATATTTGTGGTAGTCATCCGACTTGTCAGATACACAATCTGCTAAGTTACACGTCTATAGGGAAAGACCCAGTATAACCACACACCGATGCACGATCGCACACCCCTTGCAGAAGTTGTGGTGCTTCAGCACGGTGTAATTAGTATTTTGTCAGGACGAATGTTCCTTGGGACACAGCATGATGTGCCGTTTCAAGAGTCCTGACGTTAAAGCACCTTCATATGGACGTCACCAAGGCCCCTCCTAGAATATACGCAATATGTGCCATTTTTTGTTTTCAAGGTGCATATTGTTGGATATGTCAAGCACTCGCATTGTTTTGTTTTTAGATTAAGATTAAGATAAAGATGTCAGTCAAACTTTCTATGAAATGAAAGGTGAGAACATGAAAAGTGTATATTGAGAAGTATAATACATGAATACGATGTTGTAATTCAACAAAAGCTGTCCACTTGGCTTATTAATACAGTCGAATGACAGCAGCTAACAAAGAGATTAAAGGTGTGACATAAATAGTAGACAACCACTCGTCCTGCTGCTGCTGCCCCGTGAAGGGCAACCTGGAGTACGCCAGAAGTGTGCGTCTACATGATCCGGAGAAGTGCACTGTCAGAACCACTGAAGTGTGTCAATATATGCAAATCCTAAGCTGTTGTGACAGTCGTCTCATCCTCGGGCGTCTCGATGTGTTAGTCTTTGTGCTAACGCTAGATTGCGTTAAACACACAGACACAAGCACTAGAAGAACACGCATACAGTCTAACACGAGTGGACGGCAAACATCGTATAATATTCTTGTCACGACGCTCGTCTAATACTTCTTGATTTACAAGAAAAATATGTCAAGTGGATAAATCAAGAGCAGACTTTCAAAACCAGACATTTCCACTTTTGCAACTTCAACAGCTTCAACATACTATAATACGTCATGGTTTTAACTTTTGCAATGAAACCCAGACGTATTACCACATTAATAACGCGGTAAACATATTATTGTTGTCAAATCCATCAGATGTTTAATTCAAAATCAGACATTTCCAAAATTAGCCAATGATGACGTCGAGTTGTGTCACGTGACTGTGCGCTGTTTCATTTACACATGCATTCACATGCATTCACATTCGCTTCACTGGATGATTCACACATGCATTTAATTAAAAAACAACCAAGAGAGAATTAAACGTAATTAGATTTTCATTGCTTACGGAAGTAAGCTTTTTGTGAGTGTTGTAGTTCACCGTTGTATTCGCTTTCGAATAAAACAGTTTCATAATAGGGTAAGCTGGAGCAGCGCGGCTACCAAGGAAAACTTTGAAACTGTGCACCATTAAACTACTTTAGTGTGTATTTAATGTGTTCACATTATGAATATATATGTATGTTACCCATCGGAAAACTATTTTCAATAAATAAAAAACCTAGCTGAGTTGCATTTGAAAAATAGCAAGAGTACCCCAAAAAGCCGTCTGGCCCCATATGACGCAGGCATTGTATATATATATATATATATATATATATATATATATATATATATATACATACATATATATATATATATATATATATATATATATATATATATATATATATATATATATATATATATATATATATATATATATATATATATATATATATATATATATATATATATATATATATATATATATATATACACACTCTATAACTAGCAACGCCCATGCTTAAAGAGATACGCCAATGTGCAGATATACCAAGCAGAAAATACCACCGACAATGCCTGCGTCATATGGGGCCAAACAGCTTTTTAGGGTACTCTTGCTATTTTTCAAATGCCACTCAGCTAGGTTTTTTATTTATTGAAAACACACACACACACACACACACACACACACACACACACACACACACACACACACACACACACACACACACACACACACACACACACACACACACACACACACACACACACACACACACACACACACACACACACACACACACACACATACACACACGTGTGTGTGAGTGTGTGTGGTAGGGGGCCCCTCAAAATAAATCAATCATGATCCATGTGCTGCCAGGAGGTTCAACATAAACGTGTACAATCAGATATACAACTGTAGAACACACTCACATCACACTCATGAATGTCGCACCGACACCACGCTCACACCACACTCGTGAATGTTGTGCTGACACCATGCTAATATCACACTCATGGATGTTGCGCCGACACCACGCTCACACCACACTGATAAATGTAGCACCACCACCACGCTCACACCACACTCATGAATGTCGCGCCATCACCACGCTCACACCACACTCATGAATGTTGTGCCGACTCCATGCTCACACCACACTCGTGGATGTTGCGCCAACACCACGCTCACACCACACTGATCAATGTAGTGCCATTACCACACTCATACCACACTCAAAAATGTCGCGCTGACACCACGTCCACGTGTCCCCGTGCATGTTACGCCTCAAACTCAAATGTGCACCAAGTTCCACAAAATTGCCATCCAAAACAAAACTGTGCCCCATGTAGCAGGTGTTCACTTGACAAAAAAAATAGATTTAAAGGGATTGCACTGACCGCTTCCAGCGTGATAAGTGTAGACTGACCTTGGCGAGCCAGACTACCCACCTCCGGTTACCTTAGGTGTGCAGGTAGCGACACGCGTCAAGTCCCTTGTCGATGGGACACAGCAGCTAGACGTCTTCTGTAAGCGCAGACAGACAGCATTACAGTTGTCATACAACTATAGAAAAATTATGGAATATAAAGCTACTTTTGTTTTACATTTCATCTTGCCCCCGCATGATTTGGTAAATTTATAGTCGTGATTAGGTAGCGAAAATTGCTTTTATTTTAATAAAAGCTACGTGTTTTCAAATGTACGATGTATTATTTTGCATGGATGGTACGTGATAATTAGGACTACAATGCGTTACTTAATCAACAAGTGCGTATATGCATTATCCCCCGTTATCAACGCACAGCACAATAGAAACTACACGCATTTAAGTTTGTATTGTTTACTAACAAACTGGAATTCATCAAACGCAACTGAACAGGAATCAAGAAAGGGGAAGGGGAAGCTAAAGAGGACGTCACCGGCAGCTAGACGAGGTACACAGAAAGGATACAAATGTGCAGCGAAGAAACCAAAGAGAAGACGCGTCAACACAAGCAACGAGGAGGAAGAATGGCCGCGTGTCATATACGGCGAGTCTTCAACGAACTGTAGATCTCGGGTGGTGTGAGGACAGTGTCAGCTGAAGGCCTACCATGACTGTAGGTCAGGAGTGCGTTGTTTTATCTGCCCTACCAGGTCAGGAGTGCTTTGTTTTATCTGCCCTACCAGGTCAGGAGTGCGTTGTTTTATCTGCCCTACCAGGTCAGGAGTGCGTTGTTTTATCTGCCCTACCAGGTCAGGAGTGCGTTGTTTTATCTGCCCTACCAGGTCAGGAGTGCGTTGTTTTATCTGCCCTACCAGGTCAGGAGTGCGTCGTTTTATCTGCCCTACCAGGTCAGGAGTGCGTTGTTTTATCTGCCCTACCAGGTCAGGAGTGCGTTGTTTTATCTGCCCTACCAGGTCAGGAGTGCGTTGTTTTATCTGCCATACCAGGTTAGGAGTGCGTTGTTTTATCTGCCTTACCAGGCCAGGAGTGCGTTGTTTTATCTGCCCTAACAGGTCAGGGGTGCTTTGTTTTATCTGCCCTAACAGCGAGTCCGACAGTAACTAAATGTATATGCGCTTGTTCGTTGCATGTTTGGACAAAATAAACCACAATGTATTTTTTTTTTATTTAGCAATCGTTTGTTTCATTTCAATATTCACATTTCATGCAATTGAGAAATACTGTTACTGGTGTGGGGTAAGACGAAGGAGGAATCTTGCGCCCAGGCATGGGGTAAGACTCACAAAAATAAGTTGACAAAAACTATGGCCATTTCCCCTCAATGGTGGCTCCGTGTCCCGTCCCAACGGGACCCGTCGTCTACAAATGCGTTAAAAATTACCACACACAGGGGTGTGGGGCATCCTAATCCCAACTTGTCCCAGGACCGCAGCACCCATTAAACCCCCTCACGAAAGAGCGAGTAATCTAAGTAACTGCAAGAGCAAGAGTTAGTCGAGTCAGCTCATGCGCGAGAAGCAGACTGGTCTGGTTGCTTTGGCGGGGCTGTTTTGGCCTTCAACGCGCACGTCATTTGTGTCGTCGAAATTTCCCCGATTGACGTCACAGACATCGTCATTTGATCGGAACTCCTGTATGGCAACGGTGAAGTTCAAGTGGTATTTGCGTAGGGCGTGTGTGCGCGTGTGTGTGTGTGCGTGTGCGTGCGTGTGCGTGTGCGTGTGCGTGTGCGTGTGCGTGTGCGTGTGCGTGTGCGTGTGCGTGTGCGTGTGCGTGTGCGTGTGCGTGTGCGTGTGCGTGTGCGTGTGCGTGTGCGTGTGCGTGTGCGTGTGCGTGTGCGTGTGCGTGTGCGTGTGCGTGTGCGTGTGCGTGTGCGTGTGCGTGTGCGTGTGCGTGTGCGTGTGCGTGTGCGTGTGCGTGTGCGTGTGCGTGTGCGTGTGCGTGTGCGTGTGCGTGTGCGTGTGTGCGTGTATGTGTGCGCGTGTGCGTGTGTGCGTGTGTAAAAAAACTAAAGTAAGTGCATATAGTGCAGTATCCAGTCCTTAAGCTTAGTATCGTTCAACACGTTTTATACAACACCCCTCTTCATTCCAAGGCATTCAGCCACGCCGCATTTACTGCGCGAAAACTATTCGTTCACATATATATCCACAATTGTCTACAGCCAGGTAAGCCTACTCATTATGCAGATAAGTGAACTGGGCTTATTAATATGGAGTGAATAAAACTGCCCGAGTAAGACGATTCGAACCCATTACTTTGATCATAATTACTACTATTTTCTTCGGAACCAAAGAGCCGTTGTAATGACCGCCAATGGGAAACCAATCGTGATCTCATCCCATCAGTTCCTATCAAAGACCCTAGAAGAACTTCTAGGATATTAATATTGGTTCCAGTGGACGCCGTAGTTAGAACAGTGGCGCCACACGGTGGATAAGGAATCAGCCAATACTTTGCTGTCCATCGCCCCTTGACTTACTTGACTTAAAGGCATAGGCCACAGTGACCCCTCGCTGTCCTCCGGAAAGTTGCACCCCTCCATTATGTTGTATTTATGGCATTCCGCTGTCAGTAGCGGGAGCCCAGTAACTGCTCTTCAGTGGTCTTCCTCCCGTCTGCTGGCCTTTGAAGTCTTGTTTGTACGTTTGCTTAACGATGTTATTTTTTTGCATACGGCAAACATGCGCAAACCACCTGAGTCTTCTGTGACTTATGACGTCTGTGATAGATTCAGGGGTAAAGGTGTCCTCTCTGATCTTGATATTATGTAGTCTGTCCGCCCTGTTAACACATATAATAGCCCGCAGGCAACGCATGTCATAAACCTCAAGAGATTGAATCTCCTGTGACAGTAGCGTCCGAGCCTCCGCACCATATATTGCTATTGACAGTATAACGGCTCCATATAATCTGGCTTTCAGTCTTGTTGATATGATTCTGTTGGAAAATATGCCATTTTAGAGTCTACCAAAGGCTGCCGATACTAAGAGTATGCGTCGACTAGCATCTCTCTCTGTAGACGGTACTATGTTACCTAAGAAGCAGAACTCTCCCACATTCTCGTGTTCCAGAATACTACGCTTCTCCGATGAAGTGATGACTTTGCATTTGGAGAAGGTGTTTTTTATACCCCATTTCTGACACGCAACTCGTTCTTCAGTTGAGAGTTGTAGCTTCTCAAACACGGTGGACATAGTTGCTGTGTCATCTGCATATCTCATGTCAAAGCTGAGGTTGGTATCTGTCTTGAACTCTTTGCATAAGGTCTGCCATGACGAACTCCTGGAACAAACTGAACAGGATAGGTGATAACAAACAGCCAAGTCTCGCTCCTATTTCCTCTCTGAACCATTCTGCCAGTTGAACATTGATGACGACTGCACATTCAACATTATCATACATAGCTTCAAGCGGTGATATAATCTTGGAATCCACTCCAATAAACCTCAACATCTTCCACAACCCTCTCCAGATAGTATCAAATGATGGTATAAAATGCAATGTCTGATAAGGGCGGGCTACACATAGATGTGAAAATTGTTGGACTCCCGATAAGCCAATGGCTTCCTTGTCCACTTGCCATCTGGAACTTGTTGTTTGGGATGGCAATTTGTTAAATCTTCTTAATGCAACCTTGAAGTCCACAAAATTTAAATGCATCGCCCCTTGTTGAATACGAAGTCAGTGATGGGTTCTGTTACGTGATTGTATGTGGTACAGTGCTGAATTTGCTCTATTTGTGATTGATTCTGGCTTTGAAATTAAGGCGTGATTGTAATTGCAACAGTTACATCAATTACCATTAGTTCCAGTACTTTTTATATCACAAACCTATCAAACGTGTTTTATCAATCGTATACAAAATACGCAAATTCAGTAATATAATTATAATATAAGTAACACATACTGAATAATTTTTTGGTCCAGCATAAAGCATCTGTGACAGTAATTGAAATGATGTAATTGTAACTGATTTGACACTTTTAGAAATGTAATTGTAAACAAAATAGTAATTTATTTGATTTTCGCATACTATTAATTATCATTTTCATCATTATCAGCAAGTTGCAGTTATCGTAACTGCAATTTTCCGACAACACAAATGCCTATGATTTAACGTTTCTGGTGGTAACGAGGCACGGCACGTTTCAGTGGACCCGTCGGAGCAACCGACGTACGGAGAGTTGGGCACTTGTAACTGATCACAGCAACAGTGAAGAGTTTCAAGGGACTCGTCGGAGCAACCGACGTACGGAGAGTTGGGAACTTGTAACTGATCACAGCAACAGTGAAGGGTTCTAGGGACTCGTCGGAGCAACAGACGTACGGAGAGTTGGGAACTTGTAACTGATCACAGCAACAGTGAAGAATTTCAAGGGACTCGTCGGAGCAACCGACGTACGGAGAGTTGGGAACTTGTAACTGACCACAGCAACAGTGAAGAGTTTCAAGGGACTCGTCTGAACAACCGACGTACGGAGAGTTGGGAACTTGTAACTGACCACAGCAACAGTGAAGAGTTTCAAGGGACTCGTCGGAACAACCGACGTACGGAGAGTTGGGAACTTGTAACTGATCACAGCAACAGTGAAGAGTTTCAAGGGACTCGTCTGAACAACCGACGTACGGAGAGTTGGGAACTTGTAACTGACCACAGCAACAGTGAAGAATTTCAAGGGACTCGTCTGAACAACCGACGTACGGAGAGTTGGGAACTTGTAACTGACCACAGCAACAGTGAAGAGTTTCAAGGGACTCGTCTGAACAACCGACGTACGGAGAGTTGGGAACTTGTAACTGACCACAGCAACAGTGAAGAGTTTCAAGGGACTCGTCTGAACAACCGACGTACGGAGAGTTGCGAACTTGTAACTGATTACAGCAACAGTGAAGAGTTTCAAGGGACTCGTCGGAGCACCGAGGTACGGAGAGTTGGGAACTTGTAACTGATCACAGCAACAGTGAAGAGTTTCAAGGGACTCGTCTGAACAACCGACGTACGGAGAGTTGGGAACTTGTAACTGACCACAGCAACAGTGAAGAGTTTCAAGGAACTCGTCTGAACAACCGACGTACGGAGAGTTGGGAACTTGTAACTGATAACAGCAACAGTGAAGAGTTTCAAGGGACTCGTCGGAGCAACCGAGGTACGGAGAGTTGGGAACTTGTAACTGATCACAGCAACAGTGAAGAATTTCAAGGGACTCGTCTGAACAACCGACGTACGGAGAGTTGGGAACTTGTAACTGATCACAGCAACAGTGAAGAGTTCAAGGGACTCGTCGGAGCAACCGAGGTACGGAGAGTTGGGAACTTGTAACTGATCACAGCAACAGTGAAGAGTTTATTGACACCGACAGGCGTTTCCTTCTTGAAGAGCAACAAATGTACCGCACAGCTAGTTGAGTGCTAGTTGACTCGGTGTTGTGGCTGGCCATTGCGGCGTGGATATATGAAGGGGTTCTCGAGACCTATTAGGTGTTTCCCTTTCCATTAGACGCCTGGGCAGCACGCGGCCGTAAATATGTAGAAATATGTTCTATATTAGATCTTCCCGAACAAACACGGATTTTAGCTATTCCCAAGTTGACGCGTCAACCAGTTAGATATTTTGCTAGATCGCCTACGTCGGGGCAAGTTTTAGTAAGGTTTGGACCAATCGTTAATGATCTAACAGTCAATGATTAGTGAATGCAATACACACTTTCTAACACATATTGACACAATATAGTGAACAATCTTTAGTCGTTCAATCGTCCCTTTTATTCTGTAGGTTTATTACTAATCGAGTTGCCCGACGTTGCACGGGAGAAAAGGCAGCCACTGAGTTATAACTCCTTGCACTACCCAGATAAGTTATAACTCCTTGCACTACCCAGATAAGTTATAACTCCTTGCACTACCCAGATAAGTTTCCGTAGGGCTGTGCCTATTGTCGGTTTCACGAAGCGTTCGTACCGTACAAAGGAACGCATGTGTACGTTAGGCGTTGATCACGTAACGCGGAACAATGTAGAAAACTCGCATAGGGCCTACTGATGCGAACAATTGTCCGTAACCACGAACTATTTTTCTGAGTTACGTAATCTTCGCCAAACGTCCACGTTCGTGCTATCTCGATCCCGGGGAATTTTTAATATATATCATAGAAACCACACGTTTATGTGTGAACAAATGTCGAGATGTGAATTGCTTAATGTCTCCATGATTCACAAATACGCACACTTCATTAATCCAGCCGAAACCCTGAGAAACAGCTTGCATATAAACAAGGTTCTGCTGCATGCCATATTCCTGACTTGTTTATTAACATAATACTTGGCACAGTAATCAATATGTCGGAACCCAGACATTTTGTTTATTGGCACACCATGTTTATTAACATGATTTTTTTATCCTTGACATTTTGTGTTAGCACAATCTATACTATCCCTTGCATTTTGCTTATTGCCACAATATGGCCAGGCCAGATTAACACAATATGTAATATTCCTGTCATTTTAATTTATTGACACAATATTCAATATGTCAGAACCCAGACACTTTGTTTATTGGTACAATATGTTATATGCCAGATATTTTGTATTTTAGCACAATATGTCATATCCTTGATGCGTTGTTTATTAATATAATATTTCATATCCTTGACATTTAGTTTATTCACCCAATCTGGCATGTCCCTGATATTTTTGATTGGCACAATCTGTCAGATCACATACATTTTGTTCATTAACACAAACTCTGATGTGTTGAAGACACGTTTAACAAATAACAATATCTTACACTAGCTAGTGATCTCAAATATAATCAAATCAGCACCTAGGGTGATACAAACAGACATATAAGTTGTATTTTGATTAGTCATAGCGAAGAAACTGCTCTTGTTACTGTGTTACCGAAATAATTAGAGCTGTGCCGCATAAGAGAGAAGGGGAGACGGGGAAGAGGTGGGGGAGAAACAGGGAAGAGACAGAGGAGACGGGGAGTGGGGGAGAGAGAGCTCAGGGGAAGAGACGGGGGAGAGATGGTTTCTCATGTGAAAATACATGTTGCTGTATTCACCAGGATGCTGATGTAAACATATAAACGACCGAACGAAGCAGCACTGTTCTGTCTGGCAATTTATTGTCATTGTTAGATGACATATAACGCGTCTCTTCGGTTCCAATCACTGAAACAAGTTTATGCAATGGTTTTGGCTCGCCGTGTGACACAACTAATTTCACTGTCAGTGTAAGGTTATCCGAATAGGCGATATATTCTTCGCAAGTAGTTTTCGTATCAGCTGTTGCACAAAAGCGTATGGTTTTCTGCCATCTCCTATGCCTACGGCAAGCGGTTGGTGAGGATAGCTTGCTGCTATTCAAAAAAATCTGACATATATTTTATGTGAAGGTTAGATAGCAAAGTCCTATGCCAGCAGAACAAAAACAATTAACTATCCAATATGTCCTGTTTAAGGCCATCTGTTATTTCATGTAACCGATCCTCTTAATTTCATCTTCATAGTCCCACCGCCAGGTGTTTCCATAGGCCGTCCTCTTCGCTTCCCTTCGAGGTTCCATGTGAGTGATACCGAAAGGGGATTTTCTTAATCTATCTCGCCAATCCACCTGCATTTTGTCATATTGGTTTCTTCCTCCACTGGATGCTGGTTGAACCTTTCCCATGGAGTCGTGGTGTTGTTGTTGGAACACAGCATATTTTGGAACATTTTGTAATTTTTGGATAAATGTGACTCATGGTATTATCGTCATTGACAACGTCAGAAGGAATTGGCGAGGTTTTCTCCCGACGCCGATCGAATAATATACACGTCCCTTTGACCAAGCAAGACATACGTCTACTTGAACATTGAACGCCATAAACAGGATCCGTTACATTGATGCGCTCAGCCTCCGAACAAAAATGCATCGTCAGGTTCGTTGCCCGCCTTTTGACGTCAGGATGCCGAAAGGAATAAGTAATGTACAGACACATTGTGAATGTGCTAGCTGGACCAGATGATGCGACAGTGGAAGAAACGAAGAGTGAACGCAGATGTCAATGTTGCTGTTCGGTGATGTTAAATCATCTATGACAAATACGACAAAGAGCAACTAACCTGATTCCAGGATTGAGAAACCTTAGTTATGATACATGCCTACAAGAATATGGTTTAGCAACACAGAAGACAATGAATAAATGAAACAAATTATATACAGATTGTGTAAATGCTAGCAGTCTTGAAGTTTGCTAAAAATGTCAATTACGGTACACACTGTAGTCCGTTTAGTCAGGTAATTTTTTGTCGATTATATTTACTTGGCGGACAGAAGCATCAATTTCTAAGTGGCTTCTTTGGGTCAAGCTTATTGATTTTAGAAGTGGAGTCACGCAAAATAATGCCCCCCTACACGGGACGCTCAAATGTTGGCGATATTGAGTCGATAACAAGTTGACTCCCAGGTTGAAAGTTCTGTTACCATAACAATTATTTTTAACATTATTTTGCATAGGTATTCTATGAATACTGGCGCTTCTTTAGGCGTATGATCATCATGTCTTGGTAGGTTGATTTTTTACAAGTTTACAATCGATCGAATTCTAATGAAATGGGAGTTACGTACACATTTCCTACACGCGGATTCCGATGTGGGCGGGCGATTTCTGAGTCCGATTTTAACCACAGGGCATCTCTTCAAATGGGCGCCAAATAAAAACTAATGAAGGTACTTTAATTGTGTTTGTTCGTTGATGCAGATAAGATAAAACCCGTTTGGATTCACCTGTTTAAAAGTGTCACCAATTTATTGTGTCTGTAGTATATATCTAACACCGTACACAATTTGCAGCACCACGTAATGTGACGCATGCACATGGTGAATATGAATATATTATTTAAATGACACTGGAACCTTCTAAAACATATAGTGAAATTAATATTTAATACGTATTCACATATATGCATCTAGACACGTCAGCTTAGTGCAACGTAGGACCTATGACAAAACAAACAGTGCCACTGTTATCGTGGAGGTACTAAAGCAAGGAAAGTCAACATATCAATGTGACTCATGCCCGTCCTCGGATAGGGTTCGGAGGTTCTAACAACCCCCCCCCCCCACCTTTTGAGGGACTTTTTTGCCTCTAACATTTTCCAGAAATTTGTGCACGCTCGAACCCACCTTTTCAAAACCATGAGGATGGGTATGTATGTGAAATTATAGCTGTTTTCCGAAAAAATATCAAGACATATTTATTAAAAATTGCATTTCCACCAAATCTTCGGTTGTCCCTCGTTCTGACAATGACTTGTGCGCGTCACTGTTCACGATTATGCTTAATGATTATAGTTTGTTGCGCCTCTGAGCTCAGGTTCCTGAGGATAAAGGCGCCATATAAGTTAATTATTATTATTTCAATTAATTAATGATCAAAATTATGTTATTTAAACATAATTTATTATTAAGCTGATTATGCTTAAGGCTAATATACGTACGTATTGTTGTCCACGTTCTGCATGCTCTGGAACAGGGTTTTATGGTTGCACCGGTCATCACTGTAAATGTCAATGTAGCGGTCATCACTGTAAATGTCAATGTAGTGGTCATCACTGTAAATGTCAATGTAGTGGTCATCCTAACTGGACAGTTTCTTGGCATCACCTCGCTAAAATGTGAGCGACTTCCCCAGAAGTCGTTGGTTGGACGAAGTTCGAAAACGTTTGGAGATCTATTTGGCTAAGATTTCCAGAAGTGACCAGATCATGGATATCATTGAGGTGATCTCATGTGATGAATATCCCGAAATTGCAAACGTGTGGAAGCATTTATGGAATGCACCGCACACTGCAAACGTGATCAATACAATCACATTGATGTGTTGGCGTTCCTTGCCTCAGTAGCTGCTCCATATAAGCGACATTGCTTGTGTTGTCATAATATTATGTAGCACTACAACTGATGTGTTGATGCATACATGTGCATATATTAAATATTAATTTCTTTATATGTTTTAGAAGGTTCTAGTATCATTTAAATAATATATGCATATTCACCATACGTAACCTTCAGTTTATAGTACGTGGTGCTGCAAATGGTGTTAGAAATACTAGCAGTAGCAACAAACAGTGACTTTCCCCAACGTGTATTGTTGACAGTTTTAAACACATGATAATAATACTTAATTAATCGTAATACGTTTTTTTCTCTCAAGGTCCTTCGTTTTGTTCTGTCCTTACGTAATCGCAAGCACACGCATCGCATGTCTTGTATCATTCGATACAGCAGCTCTGATGTAAATCAGATTTGCCGATGAAGGTCAACACACTAGATAAAAGCCTATAGTTTCTTCTGGAAAGGCAAAAGACGTACCACGAACACATGGCACTGGATTTACATTGCGAAACGTCATTACCAACTGTCTGAACTACCAGTCGGAATCACTGACGCTCAACCTTTCTTAATCGTGCCGTGCAACACTCAGCAGTGCCTACGCACCCAAGCTGGACGAGAAATCTCAACGAATGACAATGGTTTCCTTCTTGGAAACTGTAGCGCTCGCGTATATCTGGGGTGGTGTCATTGAACGACATGGGATAGGAAACATCGTGGAACGATACTACTAAACAAGTGCGTGGAATATGCAGCTGCTTGTCACGAACACCGCCTTTCACTTGACAGATAAACTCGAAACATCGTGGATGCACCACAGGTAAAAACATTGGCATCTGATTGACACGTCATTGTACGTCAGCGGGGTCATGCAAATGTCCTCATCACAAGAGCAATGAGTGGCTCTATGGCCAGTTGAACTGACCATAGACTAATCCGCTGCAAGTTGTCTATTAAAATCTCACCAAAGCGTAGAAACAGCTACCAGGAGGAGGTTCGATGTGGGGAAACTCAAGAACGCAGATATCAGCCGTCAGTTCGAACAGGACCTCAAAGAGAGACTCCCCGAAATGCTCAACGAGAATCTCTTTGTCTGTGAGCAATGGACATCGTTCCGCAACACCTTAACCGAAGCATGCGAAGACAGTTAGATATGAATCCATGACATATGACAATGATGCAGGAATTACAAACTTGATAGCGATATACGCCCTTCAAGGATGGGGAAAATATTAAACTGTCACACCCGGAAAGCAAAATACCAACGCTGAAGTCCAAACGAAAACCCATCAAGAACCAATGATGTTTGGCAAAAGCCGCGGAAATACAAGAATTCGCCGATAACTACAGGATGCTTGATTTTTTCACAGACACAACGCACCTCTCCGTCTAAAAGACGGCTGCACTTTTATCATGGACAAGGAAGGCATTCTCAATTGTGGGCAAGAACACTTCAACGAACTGCTAAATCGTGACTGTCGACACGAATATGAAATGTTCGTCAAACACCGTTTTGAGAAGGGAAATGCGTTAATAAGAAGCGATACGTTGCCGCGATGACGTGGGTTGCGATTGTGCAATGACGTAAAAGTCACGTCATTGCGTCGGCGCGCCAAGTATACGTAGCTTTAGACGACGTCACGGTGACGTATTTCATAGCAAATAATATCCTAGTTCCTAGTTGTGTCCAGCAATCGGCAACGTTCTGCGTTCTGCTGGTATTAACTGAGTAATCGGTAAATATTTGGTAGTTACTAGAATTTGACGTTCTTGTGAGATCTCATTTATTGAACGACATCGTTATGATCACCTTTCGACAACTTAATATACACACCGACACTTTTAATAATCTTCGTACATAAGTCTAACTAGTCGTCTTGAACGGGTATGAAAATAGTGATATAAATATGTTTTCTCACTTGAGAAAGATAGTAGAACTAGAGGACACGAAGTAACATTAGTGAAGGATCAGTGTAGATTGGAAATCAGGAAGTACTCATTCTCACAGAGGACAATAAATTAATGGAACGAATGATCTACCTATTGTATAAATACTAGCAGCGTGATTATATTTGTGTAGCACTTGCCATCTGGGTGGTTTGCCTTGGATGGCAGTCTT
The DNA here is from genome assembly GCA_963662155.1 of Lamellibrachia columna. Taxonomy (NCBI): domain Eukaryota; kingdom Metazoa; phylum Annelida; class Polychaeta; order Sabellida; family Siboglinidae; genus Lamellibrachia; species Lamellibrachia columna. The sequence continues at coordinate 41,652,383 of OY759265.1, forward strand.
GATAAACATTGTTAATATCTTTATCAACAGTTAGACATGGAGGTCATCTTGTCTCAAGGATAACAGTCGACGAGTGAACAGCTGTAGTCAGTGCCCCGTAACCCGGCCTGTTCAAAGGAGCCAACGACGCAGGACTGAGACACATATGCGCGATGATACGTTTCAACAGGCGACTCGACCACACCGGATTGTTGTTTTGCACAGCGCATTCTTCCGAGATGAGCTGTTGACACTGTTGACACTGTTGACACTGTTGACACTGTTGACACTGTTGACACACACCGTACTTGTGTACACAGGGAATTGTGGTGCAAGGCGAGTTCCAGCAGGTATACACACACACACACACACACACACACACACACACACACACACACACACACACACACACACACACACACACACACACACACACACACACACACGCACACACGCACGCACACACGCACACACGCACGCATGCACGCACTCACACACACACACACACACACACACACACACGCACGCACACACGCACGCACGCACGCACGCACGCACACACGCACGCATGCACGCACTCACACACACACACACACACACACACACACACACACACACACACACACACACACACACACACACACCCACACACACACACACACACACACACACACACACACACACACACATATATATATATGTATATATATATATATATATATATATATATAATTCATAGTTAAACGTTTCTTGAAAATTCCATTTAGTTTTTATGAGTTTTAAGAGTTGCATTTTTATGGCTGTCCAAATTTAAATGTGCTTAATCAATTCGATTTTTTTTTAGTATAATTTCAAATTTATTTTGTGAAAAACCAAACCTACCTAGTGTCCACTGCAACATTCTAGCTCAATTGTGCAACTTTTATATGTAGTTTATTGTTAAAAAATCAGACAAACTATTAAATTAGTTAAAGCTTGTGCAAGCATTAACTGAAGTGAAAATCGAAATGCCGAAGAATCACAATTTTTTTCCTTGGTGAAATTTCGTAACTTTGTCATGTGATCGGCGAGAAGATGGAGGACACGTCCATGATCAACACTGACTCGCATAATGTTCACCATTTTGTATAGCCACTATTTTGATCCATACCTGATCTAACGACTAACGTCAATTCTTTCGATGATTTGAAAAAAATTGCATTTTTTTATTAAATCGAGTGCGGATGTTACATAAACTATTCACACACTACATATCTGGACACCAATGAACCGGATTTGCGACAGGCTGAATCAGTTGAGGTAGCAACTTTAAATGTCTTGTTTATTATGATACCTTGTTTATTATGATACCATATGATATAATTAAAATCAATTACTCATTCAATGTTGTCCCATCTATTTGTATATCCGGGGAAAACCACCAGGACGCTTGTGTACCCTTGATGCTGCAGAGCTGAAAGGGCTGAACCCTAGACATATTAACGGGCAATGTAGTTTGGACGCAATTAATCCCCGCTAGGTGGCATTACACTTACGAGTAGCTGAGTATAGCGTACGGAAAACACATTTCTATGAATTTTTTTTCGCCGCGTAGACGACAGACAAACGACAGTAAATGGTAGAGACAATTTACTTGCTGACGGCGTAAATGTGAATGTGTACCTTCGAGAATACACGCACTCTCCTGGGTTTACCAATCACTATACAGTCGTTGACCTTACTGAAGCTCACGCCGCGCGTTTCACTGCGGCCAACCGCGAAAATGCCGACCTTTTTAACAAGGACTTTTAGCACGTCATGCTTTATTAATGACAGTCACATTCACGAAGTACTGTGTTGGATGTGTGACAACCTACTGAAATGAAAATAAAAAATTGCCATTTGGGACGGTTATAAAACGACGAAATGACGGGCGTAATGGAAACATCAGCTTGCCGCCACAGTCACGGAACTCCGCTGTCGCCCAGCAACATGGGTTCCTAAAAGCAAGGTCATGTCTAACCAATCTCTTATGTTCTTTGGAAGAAATTACAAAGTGGGTGGATGACGGGTCACCTGTGGATGTTGTCTACTTAGATTTTCAGAAAGCTTTCGACAAAGTGCCACATCAAAGATGTTAACTTAAACTAAAAGCCCATCGTATAGGTAATGATGTAATCAACTGGATAGAAAAGTGGCTTACACACAGAAGACAGAGAGTAATAGTAGATGGTGAGATTTCAAACTCATAATCTGTTCTAAGTGGAGTACCACAGGGATCAATATCAGGCCCTATACTGTTTTTAATATAATATATATATATATATATATATATATATATATATATATATATATATATATATATATATATATATATATATATATATATATATATATATATATATATATATATATATATATATATATATATATATATATATATATATATATATATATATATACACATATATACATATACATATATACATATGACACAACAGTATTCAGAAAGGTTACTAATGTTACAGATAAACAAAGTTTACAGGATGATCTAGATAAATTAGTTAAATGGACAGAAAAATGGCAAATGTTATTCAATTTTGGGAAGTGTAAATGCATACACATAGGACATGAAAACATGGACGAAGAATATAAAATGGGGGATGCTGTACTAGGTAGAACCACACAAGAAAAGGACTAACATTTAGTCGGATTGCTGCTTCGAAAGGAAATCAAATTCTTGGGCTAATTAGGAGAACTATGACGTATAAGGAGAAACAGCTGATTGTACCCCTGTACAAAGCAATAGTTAGAACCAGAGGACACAACGCAGCGTTAGTTAAGGAGCAGTGTAGGTTGCACATGAGAAAGTACTCTTTCTCACAGAGGGTGATAAATGAATGGAACAAACTGCCAAATGATTGTGTTAATGCTAGTAGTGTGAATATGTTTAAAAATAGAATTGACAGATATCTGATAAGGACGGGCTACACATAGATGAGAAAATTGTTGGACTCTCGATAAGCCAATAGCTTTTTGTCCACTTGCCATCTGGAACTTGTTGTTTGGGATGGCAATCTTGTTAAATCTTGTTAAAGCGTGCAACATTGATGACATGACATGAAAAAATCGTAAACAATATCCGCTTAAAGGTCCTTTGTTTAGTCGCGAGGGTAAACAGCCAATGTTGTATGACATAACCATTTGTTTGCGAATGACTTCGTCTCCAGCTATCGGGCCTTTGTTTTTGTCGCTATCAAACTAGGCTGGACAAGGTGTGTGGATATCTAACTAGGGTGGACAAAGTTAATGGATATGTAACTAAGGTGGACAAGGTTCGTGGATATCTAACTAGGGTGGACAAGGTTCATGGATGTCTAACTAGGATGGACAAGGTTCATGGATATCTAACTAGGGTGGACAAATTCATGGATATCTAACTAGGGTGGACAAAGTTCATGGATATGTAACTAGGGTGGACAAGGTTCATGGATGTCTAACTAGGGTGGACATGGTTCGTTGATATCTAACTAGGGTGGACAAAATTCATGGATATCTAACTAGGGTGGACAAAGTTCATATATATGTAACTAGGGTGGACAAGGTTCATGGATGTCTAACTAGTGTGGACAAGGTTCATGGATATCTAACTAGGGCGGACAAGGTTCATCGGTGACATATATATATATATATATGTGTTCAAACATAACTATGATAACTCCAATAATAACTGTATTAGTTATTACTAATAATTACTAAGTTAGTAATAACAATAATATGTAGACTCTGCAATCGATTCAGCGTAGTATTCGAACAATACTGCGTTGTTTAAAAGGCACGACATTATAGGTTTAAAAGCTAATCGTAGCAATGCAGCAGACTATTTGCAATAAACCTTAATGCGAGATGTGAATTTTGGTCACAGCGTTTCGACCCCACGTAATAATAGGGTTCAGGAGTCCCATACAAGGGATTTAGTCGGACACTGTTTCGTCAATCCAGGGTTTATCCCGAGTAATGGCTAAATGCCGTTTTCTTGTTGACAGCTTTGATTAAATCTGATAGGACGGTAGGGGCCATTGCACCAAGACACACATGTGTGACCTGCTAAATGACAACACGCTGCCAATTTACACAGTCAACCCGGAAACACTGTATTTTCACCGTTGCAACAACACAGAGCAAACCCGATTTCAGCTGACATTTTAAGTCGAGGAATGTCAGCCGCGCTGTTGGTGCCATTTCGTCAGACGCAGATTTGCCTTTCCGCACTGGTAATAGGATGCTGTTGACGACTTTATTGCGATGCATCTGAATCGTGTCAGGGCAAAAACGACTTGATCAGCCGCGATATCAGCGATGACACGGCGTAAGGAACGTACGGAGTGGTAGCGTCTCCCGATCTGAATCGATGGCGCGTTCATTAGGCGCGATGCAGCGACTCCGTCCGTCTGTCAAAGACCCGCACGGACCAATCAACCGTAATTCCGATTATATCGACTACCGACGATAAAACAGGACTGTAAAGCATACATTATGCAAGTCGCACTAACAGGGCCTTCCATGTTCAAAAACTGCATAACCATTAATGGTTTATTAAGTATTTACGCATAATATGAGTTAGATGTGACGCAAGGGGCGTAGGTAATTTCTTTAATGTTATGCAATAACATCTAGGACCAATAACAGGGTAAAGGGGCGATGTAATGTGCAAGAGGGGACGTGACAATATGTCCCCACATGCGTAAATGTATGTGTGTTTAATTCCATATTGAACTGCGTGTATACTAAGCTATAAAAGGCATACTTTTTATGGTGCATTTTAGTTGCATCGGAGGCAGAAGGACGCGAAGCACTTGGTGGAAATGCGTCATACAACTGTGGCTTAAAGAATTATGTGAGAGTACTATTTGATAATCAGACTTATTTTGTTCTAAATATCAATACATTTGGCGTAACGCGTAGCTTAGCATTTATATTTTTATCGAGTTCTGTCAAGGTAATTAAAGTGTCATTGTGCTGTTTCAAATCGAAGTGACGCATGGCCCGTGTCGTAATGAACCGAAAACGAATAAGCATATTTTTACTGAATGCAATATATTAAAAAAATATGGTAAATTGTCGGTTTTGGCACGACGAATGATATACCAAAAGGCGCCAATCAGCTTACTATTGTGTGAGACAATATTAGGCATCAGTCATATTTATTACTAATAACTGTATATATTTATTGTGATTGGACAAGCCTATTAGCACACTGGTCCCATGTGTAATAATTATGGTGCTTTGTATGTGACCGTAATAAATAATGATTAAAACTGGTGCCACTGTCTTCCCTTTGTATAGCTCTAGTTTCTGGAAAGCGTATCCGCCGTCCATTACTGTAGTTGGCTGTCCGCGGTATTTGTGGAAGAGTTGCAGGTAACTGTATGTTGAATTGAATATTATGGAGCATCCTTGAAACGACCCCGCTTATGCCAAGTAGTTTCAATATAGCATTTAACGAGGATCATACGCACGCACGTGCGCACACACTTGTGATTTGCGATCGGTCAGAGTCGATTCTTTGGTCTTCCTCGTTTTCTTCTATCTTCCTGCGCTGAAGGCGTCACATAGGGCGGAAACAATAGCACGCCACCTTCCTCTGTCCTCACCCACAGCAGTCACATAGGGCGGAAACAATAGCACGCCACCTTCCTCTGTCCTCACCCACAGCAGTCACATAGGGCTGAAACAATAGCACGCCACCTTCCTCTGTCCTCACCCACAGCAGTCACATAGAGCTGAAACAATAGCACGCCACCTTCCTCTGTCCTCACCCACAGCAGTCACATAGGGCTGAAACAATAGCACGCCACCTTCCTCTGTCCTCACCCACAGCAGTCACATAGGGCTGAAACAATAGCACGCCACCTTCCTCTGTCCTCACCCACAGCAGTCACATAGGGCTGAAACAATAGCACGCCACCTTCCTCTGTCCTCACCCACAGCAGTTACATTGGGCGGAAACAATCCTCTGTCCTCACCCACAGCAGTTACATAGGGCGGAAACAATAGCACGCCACCTTCCTCTGTCCTCGCCCACAGCAATCACATAGGGCTGAAACAATAGCACGCCTCCTTCCTCTGTCCTCACCCACAGCAGTCACATAGGGCGGAAACAATAGCACGCCACCTTCCTCTGTCCTCACCCACAGCAGTCACATAGGGTGGGCGGGCGGACGTATACAATTTTCAGAACAATCGAAAAATCACACATAATTCTCGCCCCGGATGTAGACTTTGCTTGAGGGACCCGACCAGAAACAACGGCCAGCGCAGTCAGTCTAGTCGAAATGACGGCAAGGCGTTAAAAGCCCGACCGATCTCCTCGTCCGAGTTCGGCTCAGTTTTCATTGGGCCCGACCAATCGATGGCGAACGTACGCGTCTGCCGCTTAGCACTGTGCACCGATCGTAACCGGCACGTTCGTGGCGTGCCGTTGAGCGACCACTGTGACCGACTGTAGCTCATAGACGTCGGAACATCACTTTTCACCAGAGCAGCAACGGGCGCCGTCCGACGGGTGTATGTGGTTTAGATATAAGTAATTATGACGGTCTGTGTTTACGCTAACTTCAGGAACTTTAACTTGGAATTATGACGCAGCGACGGTCATAACTGCTGTTCTGATGTGACCAGCACAATGTGCCTCCTGATGCGACGAGAAATGTATCTACCCAGTGCCTTGAAGATCGTCGGCGTCCTTCTAGCGACGATGTTGCCCAACGGTAGGTTGAGTTCTTAGCCCAGTGGCGGATACAGAGGGTATTGACTTAGCACAATGGCGTCTGTTTGGTTTGCCATGAGCAAATAGCAAAATTCAAAAGAACGTACCATCTGAGATTAGAAAGAGCCTACGCGAAACCTCTGTAATTATATTGTTGATCTTATTTTATGCGTGTTGTCTTGTCTTGTTTTGTTTTGTCTTATGTTGTCTTGGGTGGCCGACTTACTTACGTCCGACTTTAGTTCTCACAAACTACAGTAAAATTAACATATGTAGTTATTGTAGTTGCTACTAAGTAGCGCTTTGTGAGACCTACAGACTTGCAGACTTACAGTGGCGGCATTATTCCCTGTGAGAAATAAAAAGATGGCTATCCTATAATTATGTATCAAGTAAACAGCTGACATTGTATTACGATTTGTTTGAGGATGGCATCGCTTCGGATTTGTGCGTAGTGGCCTATGTCTTCTCAATATCTCACTAGGGTCGATATTCTACGTTCAGGAGCGACGTCTGAGGATATATATATATATATATATATATATATATATATATATATATATATATATATATATATATACCCTACTCGTTCAATTAAAATTAACAACAGTAATATTACATGTGACAATCGGACGAATCATGGCACGTTTCCGGCGATACTTTATAGACAAAACGCCACAGTTCATAATGTACGTTATCACGTTATAGATGGTAATATTAATATAAGTATGCTTAAACATAATGTTTACTAACACACTGGACATTTTACACGCGCGTCCAGGCTGCTAGGAACACACTAAGGGTCAATTAGAGATTCATAATAAAACCCGTATACGCACAGTGCGGACAGAACGACCGTTGTGATTCTAGGAACTCACTCGACGTAACCAAGAGCGTTAATACTAGAAGGCATGCCGACCTGCGAGCCAGAACGCTCACGGCCACGTTGATGACTAAGTGCCGTGAGTTACTCATTAGGGGATATGGGTTACATATGTCAGGTATTGTGTACACAGTGGTGTTGTGAGGCCTGTATACACTGCGACTAGCTGATGTTTATATTACGCGCATAATTTTACGGTCATAATGATGTACCTGACAAACGAACACACTGTATGCTTAATATGCCACTTGCATTGATGCTATGTGTTCACCACAATGATTATTGGATGTGACTGTCTTCTCTGAAACACAACAGTGATACGATATATTTTGTCCCATGTTAAAGAGGGCGAAAATACTCTAGCCACATTTATATGTGGCTAACATAGAGTCCTGAGCTTAAATGGAAGAAGAAGAAGAAGAAGAAGAAGAAGAAGAAGAAGAAGAAGAAGAAGAGGTCAGCATTTTCGTGACGGAACTGCAGAAAGTCACGTACAGTGAACGGGCAACGCGCGCGTCAAACAATATTCAATTATGTTTTTAGACGTTTCTTGCAACAAAAGATCATCACAATTCGCATTATTGCATGGAAGACTTCACATATGAAGGGTTTCGTGGTCCGCCGAGATCGTGGTACAAGGCACAGATTGAACGTACATATTGAACGTACAGATTGTGACCAGACCAGTGGCTAGGATGTCCGTTACGTCTGGTTCTAAGTTTGGTTCGCGCATGTCGTCGCTATCAAGTTGGCAGTATGTTGTGTTCTATAGAGAATATGGAATTCTACCCGCTATGGTGAATATGGCTTCACATGAAGACACTGGTCGGTCTTAGGAACATTAAATGTGACGGAATATACCCGCACGATATATGCAGAGAGAAGATCACACCTTTACGCACGGCCATGTCCAATTGGTCTGTGGACGCCCAATAGAAACGACAGAGCTATCTTGGAATTGGTGTGTTGTAGCTGTTGCATGTTTACCTACATTAAGCAGCTTCACGCATCGCCGTATTGTGAACTTGGGCGATAAGATTAATCCGCATTTCAAGATGAATAAGACGAGACTCCGGAATGTCTGACGGACGCCACTGGTCTCACTTGAAAGAACATCAGCCTCTTACTTTTCCGACAAACCTTCACTGCCGATCAAAGAATCAAAGAGCGACATGCATTTCAACTTACTGATTTATAAAGATTGCACGTCTGAACATACGGGACGTTGATACTGATAAACGATCCGGGATGAGAACATCTTTCTTCTCCGCAACATCTAGAAAGCCTTATCTATAGTAAACGAGGAGAGAAAAGCAGCCGTCTTAAGATCCGGGAATTAACGCTGAAACGGTTTACGTAACGTTGGATATTCCAGCTCGATCGCAATGACGCATTAATGTTTGACAGCTGTTTTGGATACTTAATGTTAAGACAACGCAAGAACGTTGACGTCGTTCCTAATTCCAAAGAATTTCCCAAACAATGCTAGCAGTTGGTTTTTCGCGACTGCTGTTTGGGAGGCCGACACAAGAATTATATTGGAATTCCAAAATTAATATATTCCGATGTCCCACCTGGTACCCGGTTTATCGTTAAAAGTCTGCGGTTTGGTCATTGTCCGATTGCTACTCAGCCACCGTTTTACGACTTAAATCCAATTTAAAGTTGGGGACTATGTTCTGTATCGTTGCAGTCAGTTGTCATTCGATTTTAAACAATAAAATTTCAGTTTGTTGTTTTATACGCGATGACGTAAACAATACCTTCGTCGCGGTCTAACGTTCGCAGCGGAGGATGACAATGGGGCACCGTAAGGTCAAGTTGTGGATCACTGAATTGGTGCGGAAGAAAGCGGCGTAAATTGACCGACAATACGTTTACAAACATATGTTGTTTATTTTTACGGCATAGAAAGCATGGATACCATATACCATCAATATTACTAACTTTAGTAATTATTATTATACGTTTGAACAGATTAGGCCCTACCAATAGTGACAATTGCGCTGTTGACACTTACTTCGTTTTTACGTGTACAAATATGACATTGAACACAGCATGCAATGATTGCGCCATTAGACGAAGGTCAGCCATCTTCTGATGACAAAGAATATGTCCCCGAAAAAGGTTGTTCTGGCAACAATGAATCACAATCAGTCGAAGATATTTTCTCGACAATAACCTTAAGCAGAACGCAGGCGTAAACATATGCCCTAAACGAATAACTTCATATTTTCTCGACAATAACCTTAAGGAGAACGCAGGCGTAAACATATGCCCTAAACGAATAACTTCATATTTTCTCGACAATAACCTTAAGGAGAACGCAGGCGTAAACATATGCCCTAAACGAATAACTTCATATTTTCTCGACAATAACCTTAAGGAGAACGCAGGCGTAAACATATGCCCTAAACGAATAACTTCATATTTTTTTCCACCGATACTGATCGCAAGTGACAGAGCATGAAATTGCAAACGGTCTCACGGGAGCTAGTAGGCGCCATTTTATTGCGACCTAATCCTTCGAGCGCGGGCAGCGAGGAAGTAATTGCGACGTTTCTTGTTGCAGTTACGAAATGTCAATGTTTGGACCGATATCGTCGATGGCACCAAATTGTCGTCAGCGTGCCGACGTTATGATGTTGACGTTAAGGAATGATTTTTGCGTTACGTGGATTTTTCTGGTCCACATTTATGACAGTTGGCGTAAGTAGAATGTGGTCTATGTGTGCACCAATTTGGGGACATATCATTATTTGTTTTGTATCGGCAGCCATTCTTGTTCTACTTGTAGTCTTTTTCTGAGTATCCACATCACCGGAGAGTGCGTGCGTGCGTGCGTGCTTGCTTGCGGGCGTGCGTGCGTGCATGGTGGGTGGGTGGGTGGTGGGTTGGTAAGTGGGTTACGTGGATCGTTTTGTTCAACATATATGACAGTTGGCATAAGTAGAATGTGATCTATGTGTGTACCAATTTGGGGGCATATCATTTTGCACCGGCAGCCATGTTCACACTTTTTAACCTGATTCGCGATGGGCTAAACTTGCGGAGGCAGGACGAATGTAGGGATTGTATAAAATAGACATTATGTTCTTCTCTCATTCTCCTTCTTGTAGTTTTTAGTATGTGTAATTATACTTATTGTATAGAGTCCCAATAAGCTGCTTGATTTGAATATGCGTGCGTGCGTGCGTGCGTGCGTGCGAGCGTGCGTGCGTGCGTGCGTGCGTGCGTGCGTGCGTGCGTGCGTGCGTGCGTGCGTGCGTGCGTGCGTGCGTGCGTGCGTGCGTGCGTGCGTGCGTGCGTGCGTGCGTGCGTGCGTGCGTGCGTGATTCGTGTACCATATTTGAAATTGCATTGGTATTCCTATCTCACTCCAATTTCCGTCGACTTCGCAGAAAGTAATGGCGCCGACGTCCTCTCCACTCGGCACGTGACGCACATCCGGTTGACGGGTGTCGGCTGGAAGTAATATTTACACTTACCGTCGCCGAATAGTTTTATGATATGATAAAACACGCGCGTTTATATAAAATAAATGCATCCTTTGGCGTAACTAGATATTTAAGCAGCGCTAATGGACATGTCCTACATGAAGCTAGCGTTGGCAACGGAAGCCTGTATTGCCGGAACGATATCGAAAATACCGCATTCGTGTATTTGTTATATTAGCAACGTGTAACCGAGCAATTACATCACTGGCGTTCTCGTTTTATGACTTTCGCAGCGATAAGATCGCGATTATATGATCCCTTGAATCATTTGCGTATATATGTGTTATCCCAAGAGATTGTTTAAAATAAACAGTGTGCATCGTAAACAATTTGACAATAAACGGTTTATGTGCTGCTTAACATTGTCGGGACAAATTATCCATAGAACAAACTGTTTTTCACGTACCGTAAAATGAATACGTGGACTTCAAGTACAACAATGTCATTACATACATACACAGTGTGTATACGTTATTTTATTATTATTTTATTATATAAGAACAAGAGCGAAAATAAAGGGTGTGATTCCTTGTCGGTTTTCTATGTTGTAAAAACGGACACAGGATTGTCCAATATGGCATTTTACACTTCGTCCCTCAAACATGTTCACCCTAAACTGAAATAAACTTCAGAACGAATGCACCTTGCTGTAAACAATGCACGAACATTGGTATACCAAAGCAATTCCGCAACTGCCATGCAGGGGCGTCCGCACAATTTTTCTACAGGGAGGGGGCATTTCCGCCATGCAATTTCGACCAGAAATCTTTACACTTGCCAAAATGTCCACTTTCAATTTTCAGTAATGATATAATTATATATATATATATTTATTAACAGTTAACAAGTATGCTATATGTATATTATAGTCAACACAACTGTTATACAATCTACTCGCTAAAAAGACCTACGTTAAAAAATCCAGATTCGGGGAACGGACGCCCGTACTGCCATGCAGTGATTTATACAGATGTGTGAACCGGGACAACATGACGTGAACGTCATAGCGCAGTCATCGAACAGCAGACAGACGATTCGAACCAGAGTCAACTGCTATCTCCTCGAACCACAGTCAACTGTGGTTGGCAATGAAAATAAAGGCAATGAAGGATAATAAATCACCGGGAGTGGATGGGATTCCTCCAAAATTACTAATGGAAACAGTAGAACAAATCAGTATACCACTTGCAAGAGTATTCGACTTGTCATTAAAAGAGGGAGTTGTTCCGTTTTAATTGAAAGAAGCAAATATCATACCATTATTTAAAAAGGGTTCGAGATATAAGTCAGAGAATTACAGACCAGTGAGTTTAACGTCAGTGATTTGTAAATTATTAGAAAGGTTAATTAAAGACCGTATGGTGGACTTCCTCGTTAAGCATAAATTATTAAATTCATCTCAACATGGATTCCTTAAAGCGAGGTCATGCTTAACAAATATGTTATGTTTTTTGGAAGAAATCACTAAGCGGATATACGTGGGATCGCCAGTAGATATTATCTACTTAGATTTTCAGAAAGCTTTTGACAAAGTGCCACATCAAAGATTACTACTTAAATTAAAAGCCCATGGTATCGGGGATAGCATAACTGACCGGATAGAGCAATGGCTGACTGACAGAAGACAACGAGTTGTAGTAGACAGAGAAGTTTCAAATTGGAAATTGGTTTTGAGTGTGGTACCTCAAGGATCAGTATTAGGACCTATATTATTCTTAATATATATCAATGACTTGGACGACAGTATAACAAGTAACGTACTGAAATTTGCGGATGACACAAAACTGTTAAGAAAGGTTAATACTGATGGTGATAGACAACATTTACAAAACGATCTAGACAGATTGAAATGGTCTGAGAAATGGCAGATGTTGTTCAATTTTGGGAAATGTAAATGCTTACATACAGGTTATGGGAACTTGGGTGTAAACTATAAAATGGGAGATACTGTTCTGGGTACTACTGTAAAAGAAAAGGAATTAGGAGTTGCAATAAGCGCTGATATGAAAGTTTCAGAGCAGTGTGGTATTGCAGCTTCAAAGGGTAATCAAATTCTTGGATTGATTAGAAGAAACATAACGTACAAGGGAACAAAGTTAATTATACCTCTTTATAAAGCAATAGTTAGACCTCATTTAGAATACTGTATACAAGCATGGAGACCATATCGTAAGAAGGATATAGATACGCTTGAACGCATACAAAGGAGAGCAACTAAAATGATTCCAGAACTGAGAGATCTTAGTTATGAAGAACGCCTGAAAGAATGTGGTTTAACAACTCTAGAGACAAGGAGGTTAAGAGGAGATCAGATTGAAGTTTTTAAGATATTGAATGGGTATGAAAATATTGATAGAAATATGTTTTTCTCACTCAAGAAGGATAGCAGAACTAGAGGACATGAGGTAAAATTAGTAAAGGATCAATGTAGATTGGACATCAGGAAGCACTCGTTCTCACAGAGGACAATAAATGAATGGAACAAATTTTCTACAGATTGTGTAACTGCTAGCAGGTGAATATATTTAAAAACAAGGATGACACATATCTTAGGAGGGTGGGTTATAAGTAGATGAACATTGTTAGACTCTAGATAAGCCAATTGCTTCCTTGTTCACTTGCCATCTGGGCCTTTGGCTTGGATGGTAAATCTTGTTAAATCTTGTTAAACTGCTATCTCCTCGAACCACAGTCAACTGCTATCTCCTCGAACCACAGTCAACTGCTATCTCCTCGAACCACAGTCAACTGCTATCTCCTCGAACCACAGTCAACTGCTATCTCCTCGAACCACAGTCAACTGCTATCTCCTCGAACCACAGTCAACTGCTATCTCCTCGAACCACAGTCAACTGCTATCTCCTCGAACCACAGTCAACTGCTATCTCCTCGAACCACAGTCAACTGCTATCTCCTCGAACCACAGTCAACCGCTATCTCCTCGAACCACAGTCAACTGCTATCTCATCGAACCACAGTCAACTGCTATCTCATCGATCTGCAACGGGGAAACAAATCCACGCATGACTCTATATTCTGCTGTGTTCCGATCGTCATACAACGTATTTTTCTCTTACGTAATATCGTATTACGTATTACGTATTATCGCCGCTGTATTACGTCATATTCTCGTCGCGAACGATTGTACCATCCAGTGCCAACAGCGGGCAGCAACATTGAAGCACCGATTTGTTTAAGTTGACCCGTTTCGCAAATGGGCGTGTGAGTAGTCTGGACACTTTTTCTCAATCAGATATACTTGATGTGGGTAAACGGATGTCAGTGTTGCCAGAGCGGTACCAACGGGTATCGTAAACATCCATTAGTGTATTATACAGACAACTTGATGTGACGTCAGCGCTTCAGCAGTCGCGGTGCCATTGCTGGTGTTTTTGGCACTTATGCTGATGATCTCAGAGTTTCACATCCAGCACAGTATAAGTATTGAAGAGGGTAGAGGTTCGTTCTTCAGAACGCTTTATGCTTACACCCCCCACCCCCCGCTGCCCCGGAAGATTCCGACACCAAGTCGACTTCTCTGGGAAGCATTCAGCCTCGCTGCAATTACTGCGCGATGAATATTCGTTCATATATCCATCACGGTCTACAGCCAGGGACTCATTCATACAACCGAGTGGACTGGAGCAAAGAGAGACAAACGAAATTACCCAAGTTTCGAAACGGCAGCAAGAGGATTCGAACCCGGGTTCTCTCGATTGAGAGTCAGACGTTCTAACCGCTGCGCCACAGCGCCCTACGAATCTAGAATTGCGTGCGTGCGTGCGTGCGTGCGTGCGTGCGTGCGTGCGTGCGTGCGTGCGTGCGTGCGTGCGTGTGTTGAATGCAATAGTGGTCCGGGTCAAGTGATTACGTTAAACAGCGCTGTTTTTCAAACGTAACCTTGGTAATAAGTAAATTGTCTTTTTGTGGAAAATTAAGCTCGTTTCGTCGTTTGAAAGTGGCCTTTCGGGACATTATCCACGAATGGAAATTCACCAAAAAGCCCGCGGCTACATTCTACCTAGATTGGATCCGAGATTAGCGTGGATTGAGATTAATGTGTGGTGTGGCATTGCCTCCGTACTCCACTTCCTCGGAGAATTTCACTTGCCTCAGGTCGTCAATTTACAAGCTGATTGTTGACGTATTGTCAGATTCTCGGGAATATTTCCTAATACTTGTGATGAACACTGTCATATCTTGATAGACGTATTGGTAGCCGATGTGACATTAGCACGTGTTGTGATGCCGACAGCGGTATTTATTGAGGCTTTTTCTGGTGCCTCTGCTTTTGTTGTTGTCTTTGTTTCTGCTGATGGTTTGGCTAACGGTCTTTGCGTTAACTATGTCCGTGGTTGATAATGATATCTATGGTGATGGTGACGATGATGACGATGATGATGATGATGATGTCGCATCCTTGTTGCTGATGCACTGAGACGGATGGTGTTATTTTTGTCGTTGCTTCTGTTGCAGTTGTTGTTGTTGTTGTTGTTCTGCTGTTCTTCTAGTAATGGTCTTAATTTAATCGTTGTTGTTGTTGTCATTGCTTTGCTGAT
The DNA here is from genome assembly GCA_963662155.1 of Lamellibrachia columna. NCBI lineage: Eukaryota > Metazoa > Annelida > Polychaeta > Sabellida > Siboglinidae > Lamellibrachia > Lamellibrachia columna. The sequence goes on from OY759265.1 coordinate 41,668,049, forward strand.
GTTGCTGCTGCTGCTGTTGCTGGCAGTTAAAGGACCGCAACAACTGCATATTCCCACCAACCGAGACATTGACGCAGGTGCTTAGCAGCCGACAAAATTGCAGTAAAAACTTCGCTACGTAATCGATGCGGCATTTTCGTCTGGCACGTATCCGTCGTCGCTCGCTTGCAAATGAGCGTTTGGGTGTGAAATCTAGAAATCATTCGCCGAAATGTCAATTAGCATTGGTGCAGAATGATCTGACGAGTGCGCCACGATGCGCCTTCATAAAACGGCGGTGCTAGGTTGCCAGATGACGCCAGATGACGCCAGATGACGCCAGATGACGCCAGATGACGCCAGATGACGCCAGATGACGCCAGATGAACACTGGTCTTAGCGTGTTAGCAGGAGATACACTTTTGATGCAATTTGAGACAGCAATACATTTTATGTACATATATACAACCATTTTATTAAAAACCTATTCTCTTCATTGGCAGCGAGTGTTGGACATCGACGAAGAGACTTGACAGTTACATCACTGCAGCAGACATGAAAGTTTGCGAATGTCACAGGGTGTCACCAAATGTGACAGCGAAATGATCACATGTACAAGAAAAACAAGATCACCCCAATTGAAGTAGTGATCAATTTATAAATCGAAATATTATGAGCAGAGAAGATAATTATGTTCCAAAGGGACACTTCTTCCACGCCACTGCGGCACACAGGCTGTGCTTGGCACAGGAGATGCAAACTGCCAAGTCGTCTGAACAGCACGACTCTGGCAGGAGAGAGCACTGTAGTCGATGTTGTATTTGTTGAGGATCCTCTCTACAATTACATTCAGTATTGTCATATTGGTGGTACCCCCATCATGGCAAGAGACCGAAAGGTTACGATGGATCAACAATATCTGCAGCCACCAGGAGCAAAAGGACATCAGCCTCAAAGAAGTTTTAAGAATAGAATGGCATAGGTATATAGTGTCACTTGAATCCTTGACTGGAGTATGGTGAGCAGGTGAGAAAGCCATTAACGATTTTGAAAAACATGGCGGCGGAAGCGGACGCCGACGAGCAATGGCGGAAACCCCAAAAAGCTGTCTGTGGTGCGCGGTTATCTCTGTTGTTTCTGTCCACGCGTCAGCTGTTCTGGAAATGTAGGATTTCGATGCAGCCCCTGCCAACATAGGTTTCTTGATAGTTTCTTTTTAATTGAACAATAAACAAATAATTTCCAAACATTAACCAAAAATTCTATTAGAAAAACGACTTTTATCATGAGTGGTTGGCAACAATTCTCAGAAATAGTTGAAATCACAAAATATGCCATAAATCAAATAATTTAACCTGAATCATGTTATAATTTCACGGTAGATACATAGGTGAATGTATAACAGCACTGTATCTCGAAATGTTTCACTTTCAGTTATAAATGTGATACGTTCGGTCATTTTGTGAAACAATTACTCACTTTTTCAGTAAAATATATATCCTTAGTGTTTACGTTTGTACCAGCCTCACACCCATAGTATATATACCAGATAATTTCAGTATGTTCCTATATCAATGTACTATCATTTAGAAAAATAATTGGCTAGATATTTTCAAAATGAATGAAGATATCCTCATTTATGTAACCCTTCCCTCTAAATCCAGAAAATTACGGGAAATGACAAATCGTCGCACAATATGCTTTAGGTCAATCATTTATTTGTTAATCATCTTATGATCTCACGTAGTTGTTCATAACTTAATGCAAAACAATCTTTTACCACCAATTGTGTTCATGTAAACGACTTCCTATGTGATTACACACATTTCTGGCTAACAGGTATTTAATGATACAACATATTTATCTTAATGACATCTAAATGCATAATTATAAGATGCATGCATTGACTTCACAATTAAGTTAATGTAAGTAGACCTTTTGGCAAATCATAAATATTATGATAATGATGACAACATATTAAAATATTGATATGAAATTTCATAGAAGGCATGACGTGCGTGATTCCGTCTAACGTATATTGACTGAAAAACAGTGTATTGCACACCATACATGGGCAAAACGTTAAATCTGATTGATGGTAAAGGATTGTTTGCATTAAGTTATGAACAACTACGTTAGATCATAAGATATTTAACAAATAAATGGTTGACTCAAAGCATATTATGAAATTATCTGGTATATATACTATGGGTCTGTGACAAACGAAAGCACTAAGGATATACATTTTGCTGAAACAAAGTGAGTAATTGAGCACATAATGACAGAAAGTATCATAGTTATAACTGAAAGTTAAATATTTCGAGATACACTGATGTATATACTCGTGAATTTTTTGAAGATTCAAGTTAAATTGTTTCATTTATGAATTTTTGTTGTGATTTCAGCTATTTCAGAGAATTTTTGTCAACTACTCATGATAAATGTCGTTTTTCTAATAGACACCTCAAATGAAAAACAAAATACCAAGAAACCTATGTTGGCAGGGGGTGCAGCCAACTCTTTTTAAGGCTCTTTTGGAAGTCAGGCCCAGGGCTACTGAACACGTTGACTTGATTCATCCCGCTGACAATAATTCCGCAAGGGATTTTCTCAAAACGGCAGATATTAATATTTAGCCTGCCCGACGACCATCAGGGAAATATCCATCATATCTTAATATTTGTGTTTTCCGGAAAACCAATGTATGAACACGTCCGGTTAATAAAATATTAACCGCTTATATCCAGGTCTGACGTTTTGAATTGGGATGTCAGTCTGTACGTGGGAGGCGGTGGCGTCGCGGTTAAACCAGATGACTCTCGATCGATAGAGAGCCGGTCTCGAATCCTCGTGCAGCCGTTTCGAAGCTTGGACAATTTCGTTCACTCCACGTTGCGTCAGTTCACTCAGCTGTAAACATGAGCACCTGACTGTAGACCGTGTTGGATATGTGAACGAGTAATATGTACAGTAATTGAAGCGTGGCTGAATGCTTCCCAGACAAGTCGAGTTGGCTTTGGAATGAACAGTTCTGTCAGGGGGTGAAGTGTAAAACGCTTTGAACAGTCCCAAGGACAGGATACTGCTCTGAATAAGAACGCAGTTTTTAGCATCACATTTCAACGAGGTGTAAGACGCATTGCGCAATTAACCGACTTCGTGTGTCAAATTCGTGAAAATTACGAACCAGGTTTTATACCTGTTTTTTATATGGGAAATCAACCCGAAGCTGATACCCCTCAATTTCGACCCAGATCGTTGAGTGATTTTGAAATGGTGGTGCGTTCGATAAATATCCACTGTGTTTATCACGAGCGCCCGTTCACTTCCATCGATATTGAAAGATGTAATGCAGCAGTGAAAAAGACGTTAACGTTACTCATTTATCCGATGTAAATTTTTTTTTGAAACATTCACAAACTACACACAATCCTCATTTTCCTAGGGACTCTTGATGGCGGATGAATCCTGACTGTGGTCTGTGCCCAATTACTCGTAATGCAATCTTGCGCACATTTTCCCGTCGGTGTTGTGAACCTGCGATATTAGGGTATATTTATTTCCGGTACCGGCTGGTCCAACGTCGCTTACATGAAAAAGGCAAATTACTAATAAATAATTTATTGTATCAAACCGACCCCTTTCGAAGTATGAAAGAGCATTATACAAACTTTCAAAACATTTGTACCCAGTATAATATGTAATTCATAGTAGGTAATATAACACAACACATGCTAATTGCACAATTTATGCAATACTGTGTGAAATAGCGAAACTATATTAAATACATTTATGAAAAAGAAAACAATTATATTATACCCTTTGCAAATTTAGCAATTTTAGATTAAATAAACAAATGCAAAAGAAGCACGTGTGATTTACATAAAACATACCACAACCGAGAAATCAGGGCATCAAATGCCTTCGGCGCATACCGTCGATGACGATGGATTGACTTATGTATGTGTCTGTGTAGTAATCGGCAATGATCCGAAGGTTATTAAGCCGATGTGCCCAATGTGAAATCGCTGCCGGACTTTAGAAATGCCTGCCCAATCCACTTTTGAAAGTGTCCCTACTGATTGACCACGCAGCGGTTTCTGATGGTCCATTCCAGTTCCGCACGGTTCTGGTGAATTCATGGCTGTGTTCTGGTTGGCACCTGGATGAACATCTGACTATGGCCACGATCCAGCCAAACATAACTGATTAGTTTCTCCGATGATTTAATCAAACTAAATAACACATCTTCACAAGCTAACTAGCATTCCGTAGTCGATACTGGATAGGTTCGATTTCTCGCGAAATGAGTCTGAACGAGATAGGGCGAAAAATCGAATTGGGAACGGAAGTTTAATACTCCGGCATGATAATCGGAAAGGTATTCGTCTTTGGCCGGGATTTTTGTCAGATGTTGTTGATCCTTCCTGCACACATAATAATATAAACATGTTCCCTATATTGGCCCAGCGGGAATGCATTTACTTTGTACTATTCGGTGCCTGCAACATATTGCGTCATATATTGCATCACAACTATCGTTACCTAGCGGGCGTAGACGGCAAACACGCCGTCGTCATTCACGCTTTCATTGCGGACAATTTTTAATTGAGGATGCGCATCTTTTTATATCCGATGCGTAAATCTTGTTTATGTGCTGCGTCGTTCGCTCGTCGCGCAAGAACGCGACGTGTCGCTTTCGTTCATTAACCCACGGGAGAGCCCGTCAAACGAACGCTAGACTGACCGTTTGCAGACATCTCCAAGAACCGAGAAAATGGACCCAGACATCCATTAGGGACGCTGCGTATTTGGCTACATTGAGAGCCGACGCCGTTAAAAGCAATGTTTTGTTCTAAAGATGTTCGCATTTTATGCTGTCATCAATGTAGGGCTAAGTTCGGAGAAAACATGTATCGTGAAACCCACGCGTCTGGCTCTTGACACAAAAGGCACCTGTTTCGTCGTCTATGTCTTACTTAATTAATTACTTACCTACTTACTTACTTACTTAGTCCTCTTCGTGCCCGGTGGCACATAAGGCATCAACAAGAGAGCGCCACTGCTGTCGGTCTGCAACCCATTTGGTGATGGTGTTCCATGTCAGGCCGCATTCTTTCTTCTCCTTCTCCACTATTCGTCTCCGTGTTTCTTTTGGGCGATCACGTCTCCTTTTACCATCTGCTGTCCAGCGTAAGGCTGTCATGGACAGTGCGACAGGTGACATTCGGCACACGTGTCCATGCCATCTCCATCTTCTCCTCTTGATCTGTGTGGCCAGGGATGCTGCGTCTGTTTTGCAGAGCAGCTCTTCATTACATTACTTCATTACTTCATTACTTCATTACTGATGGTGTTGGACCAAAATACCCCTAGGATCTTCCGTAGACACCTGTTTTGAAAGGTCTCAAGCTTGCGTGCTAGCTTGGCTGTCAGTTTTCAGCACCCGGTGAAAAGTGCACTGAGAAGATTACTATTGTACAGTCTCAGTTTTGTTTCCAATCTCAGTTGCTTGGATTTCCAGATGGGCTTCAGCATAGCGAAGGTCTGACTTGCCTTTCTGATCCTAGCCATGGCATTTTTTGCAGAGTCTCCATCTGTTGTGATTTTGCTTCCCAGGTATGCAAAGTCCTGAACGTCTTCCAAAGCATCACTGTTGTTTATGGTGATGGGGTTACCTGTCTTGATCCTCATCAGTTTGATGTTTGCTGTGTTGAGCTTTAACCCAATCTGTGGTGCTGTTATGAGTTTGTCCATATTTTATTGCATGTCCTTATGCCTGCTAGAGAGCAGTCCAATATCACCTGCATAGTCCAGGTCTTCCAAGATTGAGGTACGTGTCCATCTGATGCTGATGATTTCCATTTTTTATGATTTCTATCATCAGCCAGTCAATGGCAAGGGTGAAAAGAATTGTGAGAGAATGCATCCCTGTGTTACTCCGATTTTACGCTAGAGTTGTCTGACGGTAAGCGCTACCGTAGCATAAAAACTAAAACGACGCGATTTAACAATAGTTTCTATCCTCAAGCGCTGAGATTTTTAAACGGAGAGCCATCATAAATGTCTTGCCTCTGGTAGGTAGATGCAATGTCGCCTTTTTTTTTTTTTTTTTTTTTTTTTTTTTTTTTTTTTAATATTGCAACCTATTATATTACTCTCGCTTGTTTTCAACTGTTTTTAGTATTACGATTGTGATATGTAATGTTTAGTTCCGTGTGTGATTGGGTGCATGAGTGTATGTTTGTGCTAACGCCACAACACTACAAATTCCTTGTACTTGCTACTTGGTAATAAAACGTATCTTATCTTATCTTATCTTATGTGACTGTGAGACTGGACGTCTGTGTAAAGTATCTTGATCACATTTACCAAGTTCTGTGTGATCCAGTAGTGACGTAGTATTCTCCACAAGGAAGGCTGTCAAAGGCCTTTTCAAAGTCAATGAAGGCAACATAGGTCGTACTGTTCCATTCCGTGCTTTGTTCCAAAATCTGCCGTAGCGTGAAAATGTGGTCGATGCATGACTTGCCTCTTCTGAACCCGGCTTGTTCCTGGCGGAGGTTTGTATCAGTAGCTGCTGGTATTCTCTTCAGAATTATGCTGGCGGACAATCTTGCATGCCATTGATAACGAAGTTATGCCCCGCCAGTGGCTATAGTTCCCCAAGTCGCCCTTCTTTGGTAGCTTGATAATTGTGTCTGTCTTCCAATCATCTGGTGTGTCTTCTTCATCCCATATTCTCTGGAAGATCTGACATAGGATTCTGGGTGTCTCTTGTTCATCTGCTTTCAGCATTTCTGCGCAGACGCTGTCGCTTCCTGGTGCTTTTCCATTCTTGTAGGCTTTAATGGCTTCTCTGACTTCTGCTTCTGTGATTTGGTCGAGGTCGATTTCAAGGTCATCTTCTGCATCCGGGATATCTGCAAGTCTGGTTGGATTTGCACGATTGAGAACCTGTTGGAAATGCTCCTTCCATCTCTCTATCTTCTCTTTCTCGACCGTGTTGATCTTTCCATCTGCATCTTTCAGTGGGAGATTCTGGTTTGGACCTGTATCTCCTTTCAGCTTCTTGGTTATTTGGTAGAGTGACTTCATATTCTTTCTTCTTGCTGCTGCTACTACGTCTTCTGCGAGGTTTTCAATGTAAGTGCGTTTGCCTGCTCTGGTACTCCTTTTTACTTCTTTGTCTTTTTGTGAGTATTCTCTTGAAAGTCTTTCTTTGAGTCTTGGGGACTTTGTGGTGAGCAGCTTTTTTTATTCCTTTCTTTCCTTTGGCCTGTTTTGTCCCAAGTTGATGTGGAAATCCACTGCTCTTTCTTTGCTCTTCTGTAGCCTAGCACTGCTTTCCCTGCTAGCTCCATGGCCATGTTGAAACTGTGTATAGTCATCTCTGTTTCCTCCTGCCGAATACCAAAACTGTTCTTCAAAGCAATTGTGAACTGTTGCTTGGCGGTATCAAAACGCTGTTACTTCTTCTCTCCTGTCTTTGTCTCTCTCAGTTTCAGTGCAAGTTTCCCTATCAACAGGTTGTGGTCGCTGCCAACATCAGCTAGTCTCCTTGTTTTGACGTCTTGTAGAGAGCGTCTCCATTTTCCATTTACAAGGATATGATCTATTTTACTCTCAGTTCTGCCGTCCGGGTATCTCGATGTCAGCTTATGTATTGTCTTATGTTGGAAGAGTGTCCCTCCAATCACGAGGTCATTCTCCCCACATATGTCACACAATCTGCTATCAGTCTTCATACTTGTTCCGTGTTTGCCCATGATCCTTTCCCTGTCAGTGCTGCTGCTCCCAACTCGTGCATTGGAATCACCAAGAACCACTAGTACGTCATGTTTGGGGATGTCTTCGAACGTTGATTGAAAACTGTCGTAGAAGTTGTATTTTTCCTCTATTTCTGCTTCCTCTGTAGGTTACCACTGAGAGTTTAATAAATCTAGAGTTAAATCTAGCATAAAGAGTCGTTCATTTATTGGTTTCCATTCAAGAAGAGTGTTGCCTTTCTCCTTCTGGATGATCAGGGCTACTCCCTGTCGATGCTGGTTGTCCTCTCTACCTGACCACAGTATGGTGTCTCCTGTCGCCAGTTGTCGTCCATCTAGCTTCCGTGATACCTAGAAGGCTGATTTTTGTATTGGTGCATTTCCTGGAGAACCTATGCCAGGCTTGCTGTCTGATATAGTGTTCTCACATTCCAGCATCCGATGTTGATAAAAGTTTTGGGTGTAAGGAGATCCGCCATCGGGGTGAAGACTTCCTTGCGGGTTTGGTCCCCATCCTTCATAAATCCAGTTGCCTATTCTACTTCTCTCCTACCGCCTGGTGCAGTTTTCTCTCTTGTTTCAGTTTCCGTAGCTAGGCTGTTTTTACGGGGTGGGGTCGCTGGCCCCACGCCAAACCCTCCTCTTTTTTCCGGTCTTGGGACCGGCAGGAGATTCTCAAAGAGCGTTTCCAGGCAGAGTTCGTCCAGGCAGAGTTCTAGTCTAGGTCTACGTTCTGTTTGTCTACGTAGGCGTCTTTCTAGCAGCTGTCCGTCTGCCCCATTGGCATGCATGCTGTCGCAAGGCACGAATGAAGAAGCAGTCTGTGGACGTCTCCATGTACACGCACGCACGCACGCACGCACGCACGCACGCACGCACGCACGCACGCACGCACGCACGCACGCACGCACGCACGCACGCACACACACACACACACACACACACACACACACACACACACACACACACACACACACACACACACATGCACATGCACACACACACACACACACACACACACACACACACACACACACACACACACACACACACACACACACACACACACACACACACGCACACACACTATACGTACCAAGTGGCCCAACTGACAAATCATCTCAAATAAAGCACAATGTTCACGTATTGCAATAATTTCATTAAATATAATAATTGTGTATTTACTAGTGGAGCGACCCCCCATACGGCCGTGACAAGTGTATGTATCGTGAATAGTGCCATTCTGCTTTCGTAAGACGACGCTGATTGCCTACAAATCGTCTCTTGGCATTGCGCCATCGTCTCATAGACACACTCGAAAACTATATTCACGCGACTTGTGTAATATTCGGTTTCAGTATGCAAGTGTGTATTCGGAAAGAAGCGATATTTAATTTCAGTCCCGCAATGTATCACTTTACCCGCTGCTACGATTCAATATCATGCCAACGCAATTCATTCTTCATACAAAAACTCAACGTTTAGGCTGTTAACGTTTGGATTGTGACAATGATGTTGTGCTCAGTGGAGTTTTAGAAGTGGTTCGTTTACGTATGAATATAAAACGTGCTACTCAAAGACAAAGCTGGGCCCATGTGATGACCCGTGACACCGACAATACCTCCCACATACTTGTAAGAGTCAGTTGACCGCCATATTATCAGACAGTCAGTCTGAAGTTGTCCACAAACATTTGTGGTCACACATCGAGAAATAAATACGTTGACGTTGTCTTCTTTCTCGAAATGTACTCTTTCTCTGGTGGTCTTTATTTATTTTATTTATTCCATGTATTAGGTTCCACGTGTAGGAGGTATTTTATTTATTCCATGTATTAGGTTCCACGTGTAGGAGGTATTTTATTTATTCCATGTATTAGGTTCCACGTGTAGGAGGTATTTGTTAGAAACGTCTTTGTAGTACCATCTGTGTTTTATTATGGATAGTCTACTCACGCTGGATGGCGAGATGGTAACGCGCTCTGGGGGGGGGGGTCTTCGTACTACGAGAAGAATGTAACAATGAGTTGCTTCGGTGCAACGACATAATGCGTATCGTGGGAGATGACAACGCATGTCTTCTAGGGTGAGTCTTTTTGCAGAAGGCTCTTGCAAGATTTAACACGATTGTCATCCAAGATTTAGCAAGATTTAACACGATTGTCATCCAGTGCAAAGGCCCAGATGGCAAGTGGACAAGGAAGCCATTGGCATATCGAAATTCCAACAAGTTGTCATCTATGTGTAACCCTCCTGAGACATTTGCCAGTTTTGTTTTTAAACATATTAACGCACCTGGCATTTACACACTATGTAGATAATATGTTCCATTCGTTTATTATCCTCTGTGAGAATGAGTACATTTTCATATCCACACTGATCTGCACTGATCCTTCACCCGTGACATATCGTGTCGTCCAGTTCTACGATCTTTCTTAAGTGATAAACAAATATTTCTATCAATATTTTCATACACATTCAATATCTTAGAACCTTCAATTTGATATCATCTTAACCTCCTTGTCTCTAGGTTTGTTAAGTCACAAGCTACACAATCTGTGATCAGGCGACGACTGGGTTACCGCCTCTAGTCGCCACTAGGTGGGAGCGCGCAGATAATGAGTAATGCTGCGTATTGGCCTATGACCAGAATTCCATTCCCTATTAAATATGAATAAAGGTGGCGTATTTTATCTGTGTTTTCAATTTTAACTTTGTGTATTCTTTAACGCGTTCTTCATAACTAAGATCTCCCATTTGTGGAATAATTTTAGTTTATCTCCTCCGTATTCGTTCTAGCTTATTTTTATCCTTCCTACGATATGGTATCCAAACTTGAATGCAGTATTCTATACTAATAATAATCTACACTAGCGTAGAAGTAGGGAACTAACAAGTGAGCTAGGTTGGTTGCGCGCAACAACGCAACGAGCCAGAACGAAGCGCCGCTTTCGTGTAAAAGCATTCAACTCAATCAGGTGGGTACACAACGGTTATGGTGTCACCTGAGATTGGTAAGATCTTCACCGGCTCATAAACAAGGACTTGACGGAAAAACAAATTATTCCTCACATGTAATTTCCGGTTATTTCCGACGATGTTACTGTTTTATCGGTGAACTACCGCGTTTCCACTATATGCCTTGTACTACTATACTTAGCTGCAGTGACAACATGCACAACTCACTGCTATGTGGCGCCATTACGCTACAGAACAATGATAACTGTCACATTAGTCTCAACCAAGCCTTGATTTCATACGCATCGTTAAACGCGAATAGCTTAAGCGATAAGGTTTCGCTTTTTGTCTGCTAAAAGCTATCCATAGATTGTCCGATACAAATATAGAACGTCGAACTAATTAGGCGGCCGACATTTGTATTTTTTAGTGCCAGCGCCTATGTGCATCGCTTACCCATGAGTGTTGACGCAGGAGACACGCGTGTTCTCTGAAATCTTCAGTTAACCCTAAATACATCACAACGGGAGCATGCTAAAATATGACCTGATGCCATTAAATAACTGTAAGAAGGTGTGATATACATTGTTCGCTCCTCGATATATTAATATATGCTTGCTCAGATGACACGGTTCTAAATTTTCAAATATTGGTAGCCATATATCAAATAGGTACCTTTGAAACAGATATAATTTCCTATGCAAACATATATGATGAAACTGTTCAAGAACAAGAAATAACCTTATCGTTGTATACAAATAAATATTCGGTCTTGATCAATGTTTACAAAAGACCCCGTACACAAAACCTCGGAGACATCGTTCTCCGCAAACCGTATCGACCAGAGGCACCTTTCTCCGCACTGAACCGGACAATTTTTAACATTCTGGCTATCCTGGCTTTCCGCGACAACAAAAGATCACTTTCCGTTTTGTCATCTTACGTAAATGGTGTCACAGTAGTAAAATGTTCCGTCTCTCAGTATGCTAGAAGATGTGTTTACAAATTATGATATGCAATATAAATCGATTCTAGTAACATTTTGCAAATGCATCCAGTGCGTACGATGACGTACAATTAACCATGAGAAGCAGGGGTTTACTCAACATGACCTGGACATCGAGATACAGTAAGCCAGTAAGATGTCGTACATTGATCAGAACACCAATCTAAGAAGATATGTGACGCTCGCTTCGATTTATCTTGAAATATCAACTGAAAACCGAAAGCAGTTGGTATGACGTCACAGTTGGTCTTTGCTTTCAGGATACTGCAGGAGAGGCTCTGACGAGGAACGACTGTTGAGCCATCTGTTCAGCAGTTACAACCCTGTTGCCAGGCCTGTGCTCAACTCTAGCTACACTGTCCCAGTCAATATACAGTTCTCGCTGATGAACATACAGGAACTGGTGAGTAGAACGAACGGGTCCTTCTAATGTGGTCAGCGGGAAATCGACATCGGCTATGACTTTATCAAACTAAAATCGATATATGGGCCTCAAATCAACGTATCACGGATGGCTTTAGATTTACAATAGAAAGATCGTGGAAAAATGGAGTGATAATGCGATTAATGCATGGAGCCATGTTTTATAATTTCTCTGACAATCAGTCTGTCCATCTGTCTGTATATATGTGGGTCTGTCTGTCTGTTTGTTTGTCCGTCTGTCTGTCCGTCTATCTATTAATCTATGCATATGTATGTCATACTGTTTGGCTGCCTGCCTGTCTGTGTGTATCTGTCTGGCACGCACGCACGCACACATGCACGCACGAACGTACGCACATACATACACATCGAGAAGACTAATTTTCTCAATATTGTTGTGTTAGTTACAATAACTTTACATGCTCGTTCCCGCCACTGCGCAGTATATATTCTTTGCATGCAGTAAATTATAAACATGACAACGTTTAAAATAAATATGCCAATTGATCAATTCCCATGTGTTTGTAGCAAACTGGGTTAGGGTTAGGGTTAAGGTTAATGCTTCGAAATTGTCTTGATTTGTTGCAGTAGAACGGAACAGACGCCACGTTCCCTAACGTATTTCACCACACGGTAGTTTAAGCGTTTGATCATGGGGAAATAACCATTGCGGCTCAAAAAAGGCGCTAATTCGCCTGAGCGGTAAATCCAATAAGAACCGTGGTGGTATTAATAATTGATCGGGCAATGGTCGTCTGTCACCAGGCCGGGTCAGTCACCTGCGCATGCGGTAGTTGGCTGCCTCAGGCATATGGATGGAGGCTGTTCCTCGGCATATTGCGTGTGTGGTTTCAGGTTGTTGTCGACCAGTTGTGCGTTTTCGCTGTTGCTGTTGCTGTTGCTGGTGGTGGTAGTGTGTGTGTGTGTGTGTGTGTGTGTGTGTGTGTGTGTGTGTGTGTGTGTGTGTGTGTGTGTGTGTGTGTGTGTGTGTGTGTGTGTGTGTGTGTGTGTGTGTGTGTGTGGGTGTGTGTGGGTGTGGGTGTGGGTGTGGGTGCGTGCGTGCGTGCGTGCGTGCGTGCGTGCGTGCGTGCGTGAAGATATAAAATGATTTATAAAGTGAGACAACGTGCAGCATAAATCCCAAGACAACGTACAGGAGAATATATATATATATATATATATATATATATATATATATATATATATATATATATATATATATATATATATATATATATATATATATATATATATATATCAAAGGGAAGCGGGGACTGAAAACATCTGTATCGCCGGCAATCGTTGTGTTTTACTATGATTGTAACTATATTGGGACATGTTTTCTAAGCATGTCACAATAATATATGTTTAAGCGCTAGGGAACGTGGTGAAATAACACGAAGTAACAAAAAAACTAAAGGCAGCAAAATTGTTTTGTCAAAGAGCTGCTGTCCCGGGATAGTTTCAATTGCAATTAAGAATATCACGCCGGTGATTTACTAAGAAAACCTTGTTGAACACACAGCATCTTAATTTCATGGGCTGCACCACACTGTTAAATAACTCAACGTCACGAGTGTCGAAGTCTAGCAAACTCCGCTCGCCAAACGAAAATATATTTGTATACACCTATTCCTATTCTTGCCAACAGGATATGGCCATGTTGTTTACGTCCAAGCTCAAGTTATGTAACATATGTTGGCTTTTGTTTACCAAGTTAATCTTCTTTCTGACAAAATAGCCAGCTTGTTTGCGACTTTGCGTTGGTTCTGTGTATGCCGGTCCCACTTAATACGTCACGCGTAATCTACGTTACCCGATTTTTATAGAACTCCGCATGCGCTTATCGGTCGTGATGGTTAACATGTCAGCCTTCAGTCAACCGGAGAATTGACAGGAATCTCCAACACATTTTAAGTAAACCATTGGTGTGATATTAGTTTAGTTTGGTTAGTTTTTATTACCTCTTTTAGGTCCATAGCCCCCAAATCCATGACATATGTTTCGCCTTAAGCATTGTATTCTATAATATGAAGAAGAGGAGCGAGATTATAAAACATGTAGCATGTATGTTTTATGTTTTGCTGTCTTGCTGACAAGGGCGGGCCGCAATTAGATGAACGATTGCTACAATGACCTCCTTGTCCACTCCAGTTTCACGTATTTAAAGTTGATAAACGTCATTAGGTCAAATGTCGGAATCAAATACAGTAATTTGAACGACGACGGTTGAAATCTCTTCTGCCATCGAGACTTGGCCTATAACCAGCGGATCTGGCGATCTGGCACAAGGTCGCCGTCGGTCACATGGAAGGTGACAACTATGTCGAATGTGGGTCGCACTCGCCACTGGCATCGACCAAAAGTCACGGCAACGGTCACGCCGAGTTCCATCTACTGGGTTGCTTTAATTTGGTTGATGTTTGCCGCGAGCATTGCCGAGATTTGTGGCGAAACAAACGCGCCCCGAGGAGCCATTAATCACGCCGCGAAATCACGCCAGGCCGTCGTCAGTTTAAGTGCTACAAAGCGCTTGCGAGTCCGAGACCCACAACGAAGCAACTGTAGGCATGTTCGGTTCAAATGGACACACTTCTTGCTATTGATTTGTCCGTGACTGAACAAGTCTCAATGGGTGATTGCTTGCCGCGTGGTACGTGTGTAGGTGCGCGACGGCCATTAATCTTTGTTGATTGTCGGCAGAAGGACGCGTAGTTCTTGCAATGTGCAAAGACTTTTGCGGGCAATCACGAAACTGGCTTAAGGAGTTGGTTAAGTTCGATACTGGCGTAAATGAGACTTTGCTTAGAGCAATCTTTCACGTAAACGTCTTCTGTAAGTACAGTTAAGGATGTTTTCTTGACTGGTAATTGACCTCGTTGCATAAATAACTTATATTCCGTGTTTCGTCCAAAGTTCTGTTCTCTGTGTAGAATCGGTCACGCCTCGTGAAACACTCGGATTAAAAGTTGTTGCAGGAATTTTGCTGAAGACAATAAACCTGAATGCATAGAAATTCCGGATTCTTGGCTTGTTAAATTAGCTATTGCTTACCTCGCATGAAACTTTCGTTTGCGTCTCCGAATAGTTTGCCCGTGGTCCCGTGACACTCCCGTAGCGAAGCCAGTCCACCGACGAAGGCCGTAAGACATGGCCGAAATATTCGGACATATGAACCAAGTTTCTTGGGAGGTAAACATCGTCTAATAACAAACTGTTGTGAAATAGGTGCGAACACTGCGACAAGTATGACAGTTGTTGCGACGCATTTTATTAGCCTAATTAACGATATACCGGTGTATATATGTAAATTACATTTACAAGAGGATTTGCATGATCATTACGTAGCAGTAGACGGTCAATGGAAACCCAAATTGTTCCCAACTCTGTGTGATAATTGTTCTAAATCAACAATTTGTTTTCATCGCGCGCGCATGATTCAGTCAATGTTAGATGCCGAACATTTAGTTAGTACCAACGTGTTCTGCCAATACCAAAGGGCAATCATGCAAGAGAGAGTGGTCAATGTCATTGTCGACTTTGCTTCTTGTGCATGTGACGCACACATTTACTAACGACATAGACAAATAACTATGACACAGACACGCACAGACACGCACAAAAATATGACAAAGCCTCGAGTGGCAAACTTCACTGGATCGTTTCGTGCATGGTGAAGTGGAGACACCAAGCGACACGTCATTACGAGAGGGCGTGCGATGCGTTCACGTGGTAACATCAAACGACACGTCACACTGAGAGGACGTGCGATGCGATCAAGTGGACACATCAAAGGACAGGCCATGATGAGAGGACTAGCGATGCGGTCACGTGGTCACATCAAACATCATGACATGGCGAGAAGGCTTCCGATGCAGTGAAGTAGACACGCCATGCGACGCGATGCTATGCGTGACGTCTAACAGATCTAGAGAAAAATTACGCATACGTGCACCTTTTATCTGGTGTGACATGCCTCTGGAATCGCAATAATTCCATCTGTGAATGATAAAGTGCATCTTTGCACTTTATCATTCACAGTCGGAACCGTCAAAATGATTTGCTTATCACTTATATTTTATATTTAGCATTTGCGTGGCCAACTATATAGGTGACTTGAAAGGCGGATATCAAATGTCGCAAAATATTTTTTTAACATGTAGACGAAGTCGTTTTCAGCACGGATGTTTTACGTTTCTCAATGTTAAATGTTCGTTATTTCCCTTGACAATCATTGTCTCTACTTTGCGCAGTGTATGAAAGCGGCTCAAGCATTTGTTCAGGAAAATCGATGGAAACAATGTCAAGTCAAGACGTGGAAAGCAACGGAATTATATAAGTTTGCAACCGCCGCCTTTCGAATTCGTTCCAAAATCCTTCTGAGACTTCTCAAAAGACGTACTACTACTATGCGACGTTTTATCAAATCAGATCATACTTGCAAGGCAGATGTTCTGCGGAACTCATCCATAATGGACTAATGCTAATATAATTCCCCGGGCGCTGCCCTATATAGAGGAACTGTTGATTAACCCCAAGGAAGAGATTGCAATCTTCCTCGCTCCTTGGCGTAGATGCTTCCATGCTTGCAGAGACGCACTTGCGTCGACTGCCTGCGTTTGCGCTGAGGCTGCGGCCGAGGAAACCATCAGACGTAATTGCATTATGACGCCAACGATCCTCGAATTATGGGTTAATGCAACTAATTCATTCCAGTTGTACCATGTCCGTCTACAGTGAGAGTGTCGTGACATTTCTGAGTTATCTGACGTGTTTTGACTTTGCTGTGGCTACCGCGTTGTGTTTACTATGATCTGTGTGATCACGTAGGATCCACAAGGTAAATGTGGCTGGCTTCATTAGCTGGCCAGTCCGGTGTAATTGCAAATACCTTAGAATTGTAGTTTTACGTTGTAGCTATTACATAACGTTCCCCTCGCTTTGTAGATTATGTAATAAAGTAATTGGATAAATGAATAGCAAAATGTCTTTACTCTGCGGAATGAAACGCAATGATTGATACAGCTAAAATGTTTAATAAAACGGAACACGTTTGCGCAAAAATCTTCATGTTCTCTCACCTGTATTATATGTTCTCTCACCTGTATTATACCACGGGCACAGTAAATAACGTATGTTCTCTCACCTGTATTATACCACGGGCACAGTAAATAACGTATGTTCTCTCACCTGTATTATACCACGGGCACAGTAAATAACGTATGTTCTCTCACCTGTATTATACCACGGGCACAGTAAATAACGTATGTGATTTTCTT
>OY759265.1:41685661-41693161 GCA_963662155.1 Lamellibrachia columna
GTGATTTTCTTTCGTTTCAGGACGTGAGAAGTCAAATCCTGACAGCGACCGGACTCCTAATATTGGTAAGAACAACTAAATGTATTCTCGTTATAACATCCTGGAGTGTGGGCTGGTCATATTTTAGGTGTGTTCGCATTGAGTTTCCAGGGGCCTCTCGGAGGATGTGCTATATCACTTTAAGAGATCAGTGGGAGTGCATTTCTCTGTAGCACGATGCACTGTGTTCAAATGTACATCGCTAAACTAATGTTTGGGAGGATTTTCCCGAATTAAGTTTTTTTTTGCTTTTATGACGTGCACGACGCTTTATCGTAAACCACGCAAGACAGTGGTTAATGAAAAATTTATGTATCTATCACAAACCTAATGTCACGGTATAATAGGTTACGCGTCAACTAAAATACAACAATCTAACCACTTCAAACGCGCTGCCGTTTCATACAGATTACCCTGTTCGAAACTCGTGTGGTCTCCATGTGATGATTCGGTTAACCAACCGGGCTCTGCAAACGCATTCTGCACCAACTGGCAATTATCGATCTCGCGTGAATGCGTCGTGTATGGTCGTGTACGCCTTCTAGCAAATATCGGCCAAGTTGTTTTATGGGGATTTAAGATCTTTGTCAATCGTTCTAATCAGCGTTCAGATTTTGCATTGCAGTCACGTCGGCCGTGTTGTTTCACAAATATGTCAGTGTCATCCCCCGCCGTCCGATGAACGTGTTTGGAATAGCTGTTTGCAGTAATATCCAGTTATATCACACTATCTGCTTTCAGTTGGTAGCTTTTCGTATTACGTTACATTCCCAGGCGTTCCAATGTGCTTTATTTGTATGTGGCTTTGCTTAGATGGATGCCCTACTCACGACGTACTATCCCAAATGTGTAGAATATGTGCGTGTGCGTGTGTACGTGTGCGTGTGCGAGTGCGTGTGTCATGACATCCGAAAACAAAACTGAAATGATGCGCGGGCGGGCGGGCGGGCGGGCGGGCGGGCGGGCGGGCGGGCGGGCGGGCGGGCGGGCGGGCGGGCGGGCGGGCGGGCGGGCGGGCGGGCGGGCGGGCGGGCGGGCGGGCGGGCGGGCGGGCGGGCGGGCGGGCGGGCGGGCGGGCGGGCGGGCGGGCGGGCGGGCGGGCGGGCGGGCGGGCGGGCGGGCGGGCGGGCGGGCGGGCGGGCGGGCGGGCGGGCGGGCGGGCGGGCGGGCGGGCGGGCGGGCGGGCGGGCGGGCGGGCGGGCGGGCGGGCGGGCGGGCGGGCGGGCGGGCGGGCGGGCGGGCGGGCGGGCGGGCGGGCGGGCGGGCGGGCGGGCGGGCGGGCGGGCGGGCGGGCGGGCGGGCGGGCGGGCGGGCGGGCGGGCGGGCGGGCGGGCGGGCGGGCGGGCGGGCGGGCGGGCGGGCGGGCGGGCGGGCGGGCGGGCGGGCGGGCGGGCGGGCGGGCGGGCGGGCGGGCGGGCGGGCGGGCGGGCGGGCGGGCGGGCGGGCGGGCGGGCGGGCGGGCGGGCGGGCGGGCGGGCGGGCGGGCGGGCGGGCGGGCGGGCGGGCGGGCGGACGGACGGACGGACGGACGGACACCTTGCTCCCTTGCGGGGTGGGGTTCAAGCCACTTGGTAGCTTCTTCCACTTTCGTTGTTAACTCTCTCCATCTCCCTCTGTCTTCTGCGATGGTTTTCCATTCTTGGCCGTTCGTACCTTCCCTTTCAAGATCTCGTTTGACACAGTCTTTCCAACGCAGCTTTGGTCTTCCTCTTCTTCTTCTGCCACCCTCTTCTGCTTTCCATGCTCTTTTTGACAGTCTGTCTTCGCCAATTCTTTGCACATGTCCTGCAAATCTAATTTCTTCCGACTATTTTCATCTTTGGGTGTTTTTTCATGCCAATCTCTTCTCTCAATTCCTTCATCTTCCTTCTATCTTCTTGGTTTACTTTGCATATTCTTCGGACCCAGTTATTTTCTGCTATCTGTATCTTCTCCTCCTGTCTCTCTGTCAGTCCCAGTGTTCCCAACCCGTATATACAGGCTGGTACCTTGCAGGCTTCCAATACTTTTCCTTTTAGTTGTTTCTTCAGTTTTCTGTCCCACATAATGCCTTCCACTCACCTCCACGCTGCTGTTCCTGCTTGCATCTCCTCTGTATTTCCTTACTACTTCCTCCATCCTCACACACTGTACCGCCCAAGTATACACAACTGTACACTCGTGTAATGGTCTTTCCGTCAACAATTACATATAGATCCACCCCCTGTTCGCCTATCCACATTACTTCGGTCTTCTCCAGATTCATTCGAAGGCCATGTTTTCTAAAGGTGTTACTCTATTTTTACAATGTTTTCTGTAGATCCTCTTTTTTATCAGCCACCACTCCTGTTCAGATGCATTTCCCTGTCTAAGTCCTACTCCCACTCCAACTTGTTCTGATGTTTCTCCTTCAATTCCCAGCACCGCTGTTGTCTCCTTGTACATTTCCTCAACATTCTGAGTTCTGCCTCTCCATCTCATGACTATAAATGTACGTTCTCTCGGTGTCAAATGCCTTTTTCTAGATCGACAAAACCGAATGTTACATCTTTTCTGATTTCTCTCCTCTTCTCAATAATTTGTCTGATGGCAAACAATCCATCATCTGTTCCTCCTTTCCTCGAATCCAGTATCCTTTCCATCCATTTCAGGGCTTGACTCAGTAATGTGATCCCTCTGTACCTCCTTGGGTCATGGATGTCTCCTTTCCCCTTCCATATCGGCACATTCACCCCTCTTCGCCACTCTGCTCGTATCTCTCCTGTTGTGAAGCACACATTAAACAGTCTCGTCAGCAACTTGTTCGTTTGCTTTCACCATTTCCACTGACAGTTCGTCCACTCCTACAGCCTTCCCAGTTTTCATCTTCTTTACAGCTTTCTCGACCTCTTCTTCTGTCATTGTCCTCAACTCCAGGTCTCTTCTTACATAATGTGGTATCTCTACATTCGAGGTTTAACATGTTTAAGGTTTATGGGAAAGTACTCGTTCTTAACCTACACTGTTCCTTAACAAATGCTCCATTGTGCCCTCAGGTTCTACTGCCTTCTGTAAGTTTGAAGAAAATATTTCTATCAATATCAAATTGTTTTTGATACCGTTGCTCTTCAAAATGACCCATGAATAATGCCACTCTGGGCTCGCAAATGGCAACTGATTTTTAATCCAGAAAAAAATGCTATACACTCTATATGTATAAAACCCAAAACCACTAAAATGGACTATGTCACGGAAGGTGTCATTCTCAAGTCTGTCAGTCACTATCCATATCTTGGAGTCGAATTACAGCGAGGAAAACCCACATCGATAGCATCACCCCTAAAGCAAATAAAACTCTCGGGCTAATCAAAAGAAACATACACAAGTGTTCACAAGAAGTAGAGGCGAAAGCATACACCACCATTGTCAGGCATACACCACCCTTGTCAGGCATACACCACCCTTATCAGGCATACACCACCCTTGTCAGGCATACACTACCATTGTCAGGCATACGCTCGAATATTTCTCAGCCGTATGGGACCCATACCGTAAATGTCAAATTAAATAAATTAAAAATATCCAACGCAGGGCTGTTACTAGCATGTTGTCCACGCTTAACTGGCCAACCTTCCAAAACAGAAGGAAAGTTGCAAGACTGTAGGTCTTCCACAAAGCCTTACAACGTAAAATCGCCGTCACCCTGCCAGACTACCTTAAAACGTCCACTCGCCACCACAGATCGAGCGATTGTCACCATTTCATTCCCCAGTAGTTAAATCTTATGTGTTCAAGTATAGTTTCTCTCCACGCACAGTTTCCAACAGTGAAACAACCTCCAGTTTTAAAAGCAGATTATAAATTTATATTATTAGTGTAGGTAACTGGCAGCCCCGCGGACAGCATCCATAGACATTACCACGTCACTAAAACTGTTTGCTCATTATCTCTGCAAGTAATATGTTTTATTTCTTTTCTTTCTAATTCTCGGTGACTGATGCTGTCCGTTGGGTGTCCGCGGGATTATACAGGTTCTTCCCTTTATCAATGGAGATTTAACAAGATTTAACAAGATTGCCATCCCAAACAACAAGTTCCAGATGGCGAGTGGACAAGGAAGCCATTGGCTTATCGAGAGTCGAACAATGTTCTCATCTATGTGTAGCTGTAGATGTAGATCCTGTGACCATTCAATATTAAAGAACACATTCTATCAAGCGGCTTTCATAGGTCTCGCAGTTCTGGAATTCAGCTTAGATGCTCTTGGCTGTATTTGTTCCAGTTTATCTATGTCTGTCTTACTATATAGCTTCCATGCTTGTATGTAGTATTCCAAATGAGGCCAAATTATTGCTTTGTACGTCGGAAAGATGAAACAGATTGGCCTTTATTGTAAACCTACAGAGTACGCCGAATTGTTAATGCTACGCAGATTGGGAAAGTGATCCTTTAAGTTGGATTAGTATCGAAACGGTTACACCGAAGCTTTAATGCTGCCAGATCGATCTTTGCGCTCGCTGCATAATGGCACACCGTGCCTGCTAAAGTAAAGATAGAATGCAACTCTTTCCGAACTATCTGGGCTTCACGCAGTGGGATTGTCGACATCGTAGTTCTCACCTATCATCCGTTGTGAAAATCAGGCTTGTATTTGTGTCAATGGATTGGCGACTTATTCGGTGATTTATGTTATGTGTGCAAGCGCCAGGAACGATTCACCAGCGACCACGCACATATGGACCGTCGTTTTGACGGTGCTAAGCCGTTGATGGTGTTTGGCAGTTTGGATCTCGCCTTGGCTTTTATCAGCAATATATGCTGATGTGTGTCTTCGAAAAGTTCCATTAGGGCCTACTGTATATAGGGTCTACATGCGGGACACATCAACACAAACATCACCTTGGCCTCTTTTCTCGTAATTCTGTCACAAACGGTGTATGTTTTCTACATTTATATTTTCCTGCTCGGAACATTGTTGATGACTGAACAAATCTGCGTTGGATTTCTTAAGATGGCTGGATGTGATATATATCTGTCTAGGACGGGCAAGCATGAAGGATTTATTATTGCCAACATATGGCATTAGGAAGTTTGTCTGCGTCCTGTAGCTCTACAAATTATGGCCTGGCTGCAGATTCGCCACTTAGCAGAATTTAGATTTCCGTGCGTTAGCATTTGAATTATTACGATATTTCCTACATATCGGGATTTCATTTATTATTGGACAAACTAGCAAGGAACTAAACATGACGGTACAGCATGAAAATAAATAAAGATAATTAAAGATTCCTACTTCAGTGTTCAAGGTCGGAGTGACATGTTAAGGAACATCTTATTGATAGCTTTGATTTTTGGCAGATTGGTATAAATTATGCTTGATGGATACCAGTGTTCCTAATTGCATAATTTCTCGATGGACACAGTGAAAACCGGTTTTTTTATTCAGATATATAGTCGTTTTAAAATTGATAGAACAGTAATTACATAAATAATTGGTTGTGTTTCAAATCAGCAAGTTCGAATGTACTAGTTTTGTGTAATGTATTCTCTCGTGACTTAGACTAATGTGAGGTGGTGTTGTCGGTGGTAGGAGTGGACAGACGAGCGACTCCGCTGGCAGCCAGAAGTGTTCGGTGTCACCGAGGTGGCACTCGAGGCGAAGCGGCTGTGGGTGCCGGAGTTTGCTGTCATTAATGGGTAAGTAAGGAGCTCTTCATTTTTTTTCTTAAGCAAAATACCGATCCCAAAACGATTTTACATCCGATGCTACTATCCTGTTTCTCAGTGATATTTTTGTCATATATTATTTTTTCTGAAACTATAGCTATCATCCAAAAAATAACTCAATAAATATTTATTATTCTCTCATAGCTAAACTGGGAGATAGTATAGCGAGATTAGAGATCGAGATCACCAGCTCTATGAGGCCCAACAGGGTTTTTCCATTTCCCTTTGTGGAATCGTTTACTTTGCCTGGCATAGACCCCAGATAGAAGGCACACCCGGCTTTTTGTGTCTCTTCCGAAAGACGCTGGCAAAGTGGGGTGGACGAATTTGCCCAAGTTTCGAAACGGCGGAGGTGGTTTTGAAACCCGATCCCTTCGACCGAAAAGTCTGACACTATCATATGACCACTGCTATGGAAGTTTATCATTGTTATTATTATTTTATTATTATAATCAGTACAATTGTTGTTGTTGTTGTTGTTGTTATTATTATTGTTGTTGTTGTTCTTATTCAGTCGCGCAATACTAATTACCACATGTTCGATGGTTCTTCCAGTGCGCCACCAGGTTGCCGTAGTTCCACACTCTCACACGATTAGTTGCACCGCATAACACGTGGCTCGGGTTGTAACTTACGGTCGCGCCCCGATATATAACTTACAGTCGCACCCAGATATATAACTTACGGTCGCACCCCGATATATAACTTACGGTCGCGCCCCGATATATAACTTACGGTCGCACCCCGATATATAACTTACGGTCGCGCCCCGATATATAACTTACGGTCGCGCCCCGATATATAACTTACGGTCGCACCCCGATATATAACTTACGGTCGCACCCCGATATATAACTTACGGTCGCACCCCGATATATAACTTACGGTCGCGCCCCGATATATAACTTACGGTCGCGCCCCGATATATAACTTACGGTCGCACCCCGATATATAACTTACGGTCGCGCCCCGATATATAACTTACGGTCGCACCCCGATATATAACTTACGGTCGCACCCCGATATATAACTTACGGTCGCACCCCGATATATAACTTACGGTCGCACCCCGATATATAACTTACGGTCGCACCCCGATATATAACGCACACAAATATAAGACGGTGCGTCAATCACTTAGCTTTATCCAATAACGCATGCGACAGTTTGACGAGGAAAGGAACATGTATTAGCTACTCCCAGTTGTACGAGCGCATAAGTCGTCTGGTGGGGCCTATAAACAATATATTAGTGTCTATAGACCCCACTAGACGGCTTGAATAAAAAACAAACCCCACCAGAGTATCGCGATAATGATTTATTTTCAGAGTTGTTCTTCTCTAGAATTAGTGTTGGTCAATGCACGACAGATTACACATTTACCTCCGTCTGGGATATTTTACTTATCCTGGCCCTCGTCTTTATCCCTGATAATGGGTGAGGCTGACTCGATACCCGTCGTCGATGTGTGTCTTTTTCTTCGTCACTGCTCCCGTTTCACAGCCCACTCCCCATCCCTCACTCTTGTTCTCCACTCCCCTCTATCCCTCGCTCTCGTTCTCCACTCCCCTCTATCCCTCGCTCTCCTTCTCCACTCCCCTCTATCCCTCGCTCTCCTTCTCCATTCCCCTCCCACTCCCGCCAAATCTCTTTTCACGCAGTCCTCCCATCTCAGTCTCGGTCTTCCGCTTCTCCTTCTACCATCCACTCTGAACGCAACCGTTCCCCTTCTTTCAACGTGTCCAGCGTAGTGTCTCGCACAGAAGCAACGACGGG
>OY759265.1:41695661-41718161 GCA_963662155.1 Lamellibrachia columna
AGAGCTGCCTGTCCGAATGTGTGCCCGAATTACGAACTTCAAGATTCTCGTATAACCATTGATTTCAGTCTGCATCGATGTGTTTTAGATATCTACTTCTTATGTGACCGTGTGCGATAAAATGGCCTTTATGTTTTCACCAAATAGCGTTCCAATTGTCATCAATAATGTTCAACGTGTCGACTGCACTACACGCACGCACAAGCACGCACAAAGCATGCACGGGCCCGCACGAGCACACACACACACACACACACACACACACACACACACACACACACACACACACACACACACACACACACACACACACACACACACACACACACACACACACACACACACACACACACACACACACACACACACAGTAATCGTATCTTACGAAAGGCTATCTAAATTCACAGTACACGCCAAAGACTAACTGTCACGAACCATTTGACTAAGATGGTTGCAATGTATTTTATTGGTTGGTGCTACAACTGGAAAATATAAGAATATGAAAATATGATCAATATTAGAATATATGAGAAATATGAGCAATGCTTCCCAAACACCTTTCAGTTGTTCGTCTTTTCGCAGAAACCACACATCGCTCCAACCCAAGCGGGATTTATTGGCGATGCTCTACGTATACAAAGAATAACATATTGAAAATCGACAACATAGCAATTTGTGCACCGCCTGCTTATGTTGTTCAACCTATGACATCTAACCGATAGGAACTTTAACCGTTTTGAAGCGATTCGCAAGAACAACGTATGGCCCTACTGCCATTCGTAGGTCGTACGTGTCCTTATGTCTTTGCTTGACCTCCCCGGACAACACAGGACAACACAGGACAACACAGGGGCCACTGGATACTTCGCCTGTGGTGCCAATAGATCTTGCTACTCAGTGCCAGATTAACAATGTTGGGTCAGAGGAGGCGGGAACAAACTTTTTTTTTAGGGGGGGGGATAAACGAGTACGTGAAAGACAAAGATCGAGACGTGTGGTATTGATTATGGAGGTGACCCCCCACCTTGACATTCATACAACTATGTTTGAGAATAAACATCCACATACTGTTGTCGACGACGAACGAATACGCTAGATGGCGCTACTCATATATTTCTGTCACAAACGTCACGTCCATTTTTAAGAGGAAGACTATGGATAAAACATGTTTACGTTCGTCAAACACCGTCTATATACTGTGGATACTGGTTTTATATACCGTATTGGTTTGTAAAATCACTATGTTTCTATGAAACAAGATGCCTTGTGGAATTTGTTAAATTGTTAAATCCATTATAATAGGCATTGGCCCAATTAATATAGCATGGTAATGCTATTGTGTGTATTTCTTCATACAGCAGCCTAATCTGAACGCCGAACGTATTTTAATAAATATAAAATCATTCGTATGCTACCTAAAACGCTTGTTAAAACTATATTTCATAGTTCCTATTTTAATAATTGGAACATTTGCAAACACATTTTCTTTACCACAATTGGGCAAATGTAATGCCATACACTTACATAAACTGTCATTTATTGCTAGACTGTGAGAATATCCGAACCCATGAGGGTGGCATTGATTCCCTGAGTTACTCGTTTTGCCTCACACAGCAAAAAATACAGAGTGGCACAAATTGACACAAATTCACTCCACCCGTCACGTAGTGAAAGCATTTGACATTTATTGGTATTAATTGGTAAACAAATTGTATCGCCCGCCAGGCGTACTTCCATTATGATTGCAGATTATAAGATCTAATCACCTAATGACGATATGATATGTCTAGGCGCACGACATTGTTGGACTGATATCAACCTTTATGAAGGAGGCGACAGTGTACGACACGGCACTGGTTCTGGTGCGGCTAGTGCAGCTGATTCTTTCAATCAGGACAAATGTCCAATATTGTGAAATGACCGAGCAAATCCGGTATCACCGCATATGTTGAAAAACGTCAGAAAATTGGCCGCGTTCTTCTGTAAATTATTCATACATACTACACTTTCTAGATTGGATAACCGTCATTTTCTCGCACGGAATAGATTGAATCTGTCCTCACAGACACGGTCACTTGTTACCGTTGGAAATAATTCAGTGCGCATATCTATTTCTGTGCCACTGTCTACGACCTGAAGCGATTTGTGAGGGTGAATAAATCTGGAACAGGGGATACTGTCTCAAATTAGTGGCACTTCAATCAATCATGGATAAGAACACAAGTTGACCTGCTTGCTCACGACAGGTCGGCAGCATACTCGCTGGGTAGCGTGCCAGTTGGTTATCAATTGGTTGTAACATACTCGCTGGGTAGCGTGCCAGTTGGTTATCAATTGGTTGTAACAGTCCATATTCCACCTACTTGTTTCTTATGCACATTTGCGAGGTTAATGATACACAGTCAGATCGTTTTTTATTGTATAACCATGTTATGTATACACACTGCATCTAACATCTTGACCGCCCAAATCTGCTTTAATGAACCAGTTTAATTTTAATATTTCGCCCCGAATACCACGTTTACATTGCATTTTAAACGACAAGATCAATATTCATAAAAAAACGGTTAAATTGCATTTACTTATTTTATTATTATTATATAGTATACATTTTACACATTCCGCTCTCATTTGTGGCAATAATTAAGAACAAATCTCACAAGAATAAAACAATAAAACACGACTTTGAACTAAGGTTTCATGTGGTTTTGGCGCTGCAGATGTTTTCGCTTTGTGTTAATGTATTCTATTCGATGAATAACTATCAACGAACACGACAGAGCGGTAACAAATTAGTGCTGACATGAACGTTTCAAAACAATGTGTGATGATTGCTGCTTCAAGTGTTAATGCAATTATTGGGCTGAAATATTCAACAATATTTCGGCCCCTTTTAGAATCCGTGTTTACGGTATGTCGCCAAACTGTTCTGGTACGTCGTTTCACACACAAAAAATGGGTCTTCCTGCGTCGCAGAACGAATCACTATTTAGTTTTCCAATGGCGACAATATTAACGCTTTTAATGCCGTTCGCAAATTCATATTTTGACTATTCTGAAAATCGACTATGTTAATAAATCGTAAGGGTCCTTGTCCTCAAATATGGTCATAACAAAATTATACTAATCATTTTTAGGCTGCCAAAAATGACAAAAAGGGGGACGTCTCAAAATTACGGACACTGCATTCGTATGCTATGAACCCGGAATTGAAACAGTGATCTATCCCCACCGGTCTGCTGTAACGTGATGTCGTGTGTGTTGCCAGGGCGGACGAGATATACGGCGACTATCGGGAGTTCCGCGCCATCGTCTCACACAGCGGCCAAGTGCGCTGGGAGCCGGGGGGTGTGTTCCGCACCATGTGTGCCATCGATATCACCTACTTCCCATTCGACGATCAGGTAGGCGGGACGTCTGCATCTTGTCAGTTATTGCTGTCCTCACCATGTCCCCTGTCGCCCCTGTGAAAGACGCCAAGTTTACGAACTCCGTCTTGTAACACCTGGACGTAAAGATACCCCACTATCTTCACCACCGCGTGTGCCACCGATATCACATATTTGCCCAGGTAGGCGGGACGACTGCTTCCATTGGTTATAGCTCCTTCATGTCCCTCGTCGCACCCGTGAAAGACGCCAAGTATACGAACCCATTTCATAGCACCTGGACATAAATATACCGCACGATGTTCCGTTAAAACGAAGCAACATTTATTTACACAGATTATATGTAACCACATAGGTCTGTGCAATTCATCAGTTCATAGCCAAATTTGATGCTTATTTTGGCATTCTATTTAGGTGGTGATACTCTGATGTATGCAATTTTTCCAAAGTAGTCATTAAGATATCAAAACTTTAAAGGATAATGGTAAGGTTTATTATATAAACACCACAAACGTGGAAGGATATCATTATAATAAACAGCGATGTATATATATATCTTCGTTATTATTTCAAAACATTCGTAGCAGGGCTATTTTCTTAATGTTATTCCACTGTTCTTAAACTACATATAATGCAAAGCCCTGCGAGATGATTACTGGTCTATTTCAGATTTTCCAGTACGTTTTCTTTAAACAATACTTTCTGAAGTTAGCATAGATTTCCAAAGATGCTATGTTGCGTTGACTGTCGCCTCTCGCGTGTCGCCAGAACTGTGCCCTCGTGTTCGGTGCGTGGTCTTACCACACGACCAAGATGAACCTAACGGTGAGAGACACGACCGTCAACCTCGACTCGTATCGACGCAACGGAGAATGGCGTATTCTCTCGACCGAAGTCGTCAGAGACGAGTTCTTCTACGCAGGTCGGTCTCTTATTATCGCCTATTGCATTTTTTCCATTACTTGATTGGTTTTAAAGCAGATTTATTTTCGTATGACCAGTTTTAAATCTTCTGTTCAGTAGTGTTTTTTTATTAGTGTATTTAGCAGCTACTTTATTTTAGATTGCGTGAAGTTTTTTCTATATATATTGATATTTAAATTTGGCATTTTGTTACTCTTACCTATACGTACACATCATTATTATTTTGGTTAATTAATGTTATTATAATAATTTATTTATCAATGTTGTTTTTGAGTACCTCAGAATATATATTATATATGGATATACGGCGCTATATAAGTAACGGTCATCATTATATATGCAAGTTGGTCACTACAACGATTCTGCTTCTTCTTGTTGAATCTGAACAAAGCGGGAAGATGACAAATGTTGTTTTTGAGTACCTCAGAATATATATTATATACGGATATACGGCGCTATATAAGTAACTGTCATCATTATATATGCAAGTTGGTCACTACAACGATTCTGCTTCTTCTAGTTGAATCTGAACAAAGCGGGAAGATGACAAATGTTGTTTTTTCTAACTATCAGCGACAATCAGGTTGAAATTCAGTTTATGCGAAGCCAGTTAGCGACTGATTGGTTTGAAATTGAACATTGTGAATCATCCAAGTTTCTTAAGAAACTGTCAGCAACTGCGTCTGTTTATCTATTTATTTGTTTGTTTGTTTGTTTGTTTGTTTGTTTGTTTGAAAGACGACGTTTAAGGAAGGTCGCAACCAATAAACTACTGAATGTATGAAAGCTGGCAACATAAACAAGTAAACAAGAGATATTGAAGATGTCAAACATAGGCGGGCTAAACATCAATGTAACATTGTTGGAATCTAGCTTATTTATCCTTATCTATTATGCCATTAAGAGCGCGTTGATGTGTATGACAATGTCAATACGTCGTACACATACACTGAATTTATATCGAGGGGCCAGGTTATTAGCAACCTCATAAATTGGACACATACGGTATGACTGATTAATTAATAGTTACAACTATAGTTTCACTTACTTTGTTCTTTTGTCTATTGTTATTTTCATCCATATTATTTCTAAATAAATTTTCCTTAAATGTGATGTTTCAACCCAATAATTTGCATAAACTTTTAAGCAACAGTCATCTGTCATTGCAAACGTTCATGTCAGCAATACTTGTTCTCCTAAATACTTTTCTTTGACACAGAACAGTATCCCCCATTTTATATTTTCCATCCATGTCCCCAATGTTCCTGTGTGCGTGCGTGCGTGCGTGCGTGCGTGCGTGCGTGCGTGCCTGCGTGATTGCGTGCGTGCGTGCGTGCGTGTGTGTTTTTACATTTCACAAAATAAATCGAATAATATCTGCCATTTTGCAGTTCATTTGATTGATTTGTGTAGATCGTCTTGCAAACAGTGTTAATTTCCATCACCTTTTAACCTTTCCAACCACTTTTGTGTCGTCTGCAAATTTTAGTACTTTGCCTTTCATGTCATCTTTCAAGTCATTTGTATATATTAATACTAATACCTCCCCAACTACTACGACTCTTCGTCGCCTGTCAGTCAGCCATTTTGTGCAATTGCCTATATCAACCACTGTTCCGTGGACAACCTTTGATGTGGCATGTTTTATAAAAACATTTATGAACATCTAAGATGTTTTGCGCTGAAACGATGACTTAAGAAGTATCACTAAGCTGCGTTAAGACCGGAACGACTGCGTTAAGGGGGGTGTGAGAAAGGGGGTGTGAGAAAGGGGGTGTGAGAAAGGGTGTGTGAGAAAGGGTGTGTGAGAAAGGGGGTGTGAGAAAGGGGGTGTGAGAAAGGGGTGTGTGAGAAAGGGGTGTTTGAGAAACGGGGTGTGAGAAAGGGGTGTGTAAGAAAGCCGGTGGAGGATGAAACATGGACGAGAACTGGGCAGTGGAAAAAGACACCAGCCAAAGCAGTGCAGCAGTACAAACAATAGTCGGCCTCACCATAGTATTTTAAGAACACACACAAGGTCACCGTAATGTAGAAACTATAAACAAACACGATCGTTTTAGCATAAAAGTCCCAACAAACACGATCACACCGACGTATAAATTATCAAACACGACATCCTTTACTTGGAAACTCCCTGGTGAGCATAAACGGGTGTTGGACTCCGTTTGTTAGATAAGCAAACGGCTTCCTTGTTCACTTGTGAATGATGTACTGACAACTATCTTTTAGTGTTACTACCGGCATCTTGCCCTCTTTGGGGCATCATTAAGACTCAGCTAATATATCTAGTTTACACAATGAATGCTACAGTGACAACCAGAACAACGACAACTTGTTCACTGACACCCCCTGTTCCCGCTTGCAGCCAGCCCGCAGGAGCGCTTCTCCAACGTCGCCTTCCTCGTGTCGCTGCGGCGCCGCTACACCTTCTACGTGCTCAACATCATCCTGCCGAGCATGGTCACGTCTGTCCTGCTGCTCTCCATCTTCTACTGCCCGCCCGGCCAGAAGGTGCAGATCGGCGTCGTCGTGCTGCTCTCCTTCCGCATCTTCCTGCTCAATGTCACCGACAACATCCCCAAGACGTCCGACCACATCCCGTTGCTTGGTGAGTGCAGCATCTGGACCTGACCTAACTAAGCCTGTGCACGCATTGGCGGAGCATAGCATAGGCCGTTAACTACTCTTTTCCACTGGACGCCGTTTTGGGTCGCGTTTCCAGTTGTTTCCATACACTTCTCTGTTTCCATTTATCTGCACCACGTGTCTCTCGGTCGTTTGGCTTCTTGAGAGTATGGTCTATCAAGATCCACGTCCTCCTTCTCATTTGATACATCCTTAGAGTTCTCCATAGACACTAATTGTGTGTGTGTGGATCTGCTGTTACATTGAGCAGCATTTAGAGACGAGGAACTAAAGAGGAGATCAAATAGAAGTGTCTAAGATACTGAATGGTTGTGGAAATACTAGTAGAAGTGCTGCTTTCACACTTAAGACCTGTACAATTATTTGAGGAAACGAAGTAGCGTTAGTAAAGGAATAGTGTATATCACTGGATATCAGAAAGTATTCATTATCACAGAAGATACATGAACGGGACACATTATCTTCTGATTACGTAAAGGCAAGCAGGATTTTGCTAGTCTCATTTCACGATATTTGAGGATGGAGTTTTAATTAGAGCTACTATAACTACTGATACCGCTACTAAAAATTATAATCCTGCTGATGACGATGATGATCAGTTGTAACAGTCGTGGTGTTAATAATGATAATGGCGACGGTATAGTTACATTTGTGCTGGAATTATCATTGTCTTATTCAGTGCCTGGATTAGGACAACTATTAATTTAATAACTGTTAAGTGGCAATGCACTTATCGTAGTGCTTCGTGACTAATTGTTGTTGGCCAACATGTCCTTTGAATTCTCCATAGACACTGTTTGCGTAAGTGTGGATCTTCTGTAACATTGAGTAGCATTAGCGTAAGTAGACTGTTGTAGCGTAAGTAGACTGTTGTATGCGTAAGTAGGCTGTTGTAGCGTAAGTAGACTGTTGTAGCGTAAGCAGGCTGTTGTAGCGTAAGTAGATTGTTGTAGCGTAAGTAGGCTGTTGTAGCGTAAGTAGGCTGTTGTATGCGTAAGTAGACTGTTGTAGCGTAAGTAACATATAGAAAGCCCAGTCCTTGTAGCAAATGTGGATGTCTGAGTGCCACGTCATTAAAAAGGAGAAGAAAAGAGATGGAAAAGAATTATGTTTAAAACAAATAACATGATCTCATATAGACGTTCATCATAATTGCTCATATGCAATGTTTCATTGCATCAAAAAAACAGATAAATACATAGAACCGAACGTGCGTTTTATAACATAACGTTAGTATTTAACAAATGACAGTAACAATTATCCGCAATTTTGTAGTAACCACTATATTGCATAAATTATGCAAATTAGCATTAACAAATGCCCCCACTGAAAACATTTACGACAATTTTAAAAAGTCATTATCAGTATTACACATAGAAGCATGGAAGTGCGAGTTACGTAGCAACAAAACCATTGCTCTAATATCAAATTGTCAACAAAGTCAAAATCGAATTGTCAATAAAAATCTAGCCTAACACCAAATTAAAATAAACAATGTACCAATTCGAAACACAATGGAGCTAGATACACATGTCATACCACATAAAGTATTGAGTACGTTGAAGTATATATCCTTAAACAAATCTAAATTATGAAAAAATTATTAAAATCCCATTATTTGACCTCTAAAATAGAAAAAACCAAAGCAGGATGTTGTAGCGTAAGTAGACTGTTGTAGCGTAAGCAGGCTGTTGTAGCGTAAGTAGGCTGTTGTAGCGTAAGTAGGCTGTTGTAGCGTAAGCAGGCTGTTGTAGCGTAAGTAGGCTGTTGTAGCGTAAGTAGGCTGTTGTAGCGTAAGCAGGCTGTTGTAGCGTAAGTAGGCTGTTGTAGCGTAAGTAGGATGTTGTAGAGTAAGCAGGCTGTTGTAGTGTAAGTAGGCTGTTGTAGCGTAAGTAGACTGTTGTAGCGTAAGCAGGCTGTTGTAGCGTAAGTAGGCTGTTGTAGCGTAAGCAGGCTGTTGTAGCGTAAGTAGGCTGTTGTAGCATAATTAGGCTGTTGTAGCGTAAGTAGGCTGTTGTAGCGTAAGTAGGCTGTTTTAGCGTAAGTAGACTGTTGTAGCGTAAGTAGGCGGTTGTAGCGTAAGTAGACTGTTGTAGCGTAAGTAGACTGTTGTAGCGTAAGTAGGCTGTTGTAGCGTAAGTAGCCTGTTGTAGCGTAAGTAGGCTGTTGTAGCGTAAGTAGACTGTTGTAGCGTAAGTAGACTGTTGTAGCGTAAGCAGGCTGTTGTAGCGTAAGTAGGCTGTTGTAGCGTAAGTAGGCTGTTGTAGCGTAAGCAGGCTGTTGTAGCGTAAGTAGGCAGTTGTAGCGTAATTAGGCTGTTGTAGCGTAAGTAGGCTGTTGTAGCGTAAGTAGGCTGTTGTAGTGTAAAGTAGGCTGTTGTAGCGTAAGTAGGCTGTTGTATCGTAAGTAGGCTGTTGTAGCG
Organism: Lamellibrachia columna; assembly: GCA_963662155.1. Lineage (NCBI taxonomy): Eukaryota > Metazoa > Annelida > Polychaeta > Sabellida > Siboglinidae > Lamellibrachia > Lamellibrachia columna. The sequence goes on from OY759265.1 coordinate 41,705,043, forward strand.
TAAGTAGGCTGTTGTAGTGTAAGTAGGCTGTTGTAGCGTAAGTAGGCTGTTGTAGCGTAAGTAGACTGTTGTAGCGTAAGTAGGCTTTTGTAGCGTAAGTAGGCTGTTGTAGCGTAAGTAGGCTGTTGTATCGTAAGTAGGCTGTTTTAGCGTAAGTAGACCGTTGTAGCGTAAGTAGGCTGTTGTATACGTAAGTAGGCTGTTGTATCGTAAGTAGGCTGTTGTAGCGTAAGTTGGCTGTTGTAGCGTAAGTAGGCTGTTGTATCGTAAGTAGGCTGTTGTAGCGTAAGTAGACTGTTGTAGCGTAAGTAGGCTGTTGTAGCGTAAGTAGGCTGTTTTAGCGTAAGTAGCGCTGTTGTAGCGTAAGTAGGCTGTTGTAGCGTAAGCAGGCTGTTGTAGCGTAAGTAGGCTGTTGTAGCGTAAGTAGGCTGTTGTAGCGTAAGTAGGCTGTTTTAGCGTAAGTAGGCTGTTGTAGCGTAAGTAGGCTGTTTTAGCGTAAGTAGGCTGTTGTAGCGTAAGTAGGCTGTTGTAGCGTAAGTTGGCTGTTGTAGCGTAACTAGGCTGTTGTAACGTAAGTAGCCTGTTGTAGTGTAAAGTAGGCTGTTGTATCGTAAGTAGGCTGTTGTAGCGTAACTAGGCTGTTGTAGCGTAAGCAGGCTGTTGTAGTGTAAAGTAGGCTGTTGTATCGTAAGTAGGCTGTTGTAGCGTAAGTAGGCTGTTGTAGCGTAAGCAGGCTGTTGTAGCGTAAGTAGGCAGTTGTAGCGTAATTAGGCTGTTGTAGCGTAAGTAGGCTGTTTTAGCGTAAGTAGGCTGTTGTAGTGTAAAGTATGCTGTTGTAGCGTAAGTAGGCTGCTGTATCGTAAGTAGGCTGTTCTAGCGTAAGTAGGCTGTTGTAGTGTAAGTAGGCTGTTGTAGCGTAAGTAGGCTGTTGTAGCGTAAGTAGACTGTTGTAGCGTAAGTAGGCTGTTGTATCGTAAGTAGGCTGTTGTAGCGTAAGTAGGCTGTTGTAGTGTAAGTAGGCTGTTGTAGCGTAAGTAGGCTGTTGTAGCGTAAGCAGGCTGTTGTAGCGTAAGTAGGCTGTTGTAGCGTAAGTAGGCTGTTGTAGCGTAAGTAGGCTGTTTTAGCGTAAGTAGACTGTTGTAGCGTAAGTAGGCTGTTGTAGCGTAAGTTGGCTGTTGTAGCGTAACTAGGCTGTTGTAGCGTAAATAGGCTGTTGTAGCGTAACTAGGCTGTTGTATCGTAAGTAGGCTGTTGTATCGTAAGTAGGCTGTTGTAGCGTAACTAGGCTGTTGTAGCGTAAGTAGACTGTTGTAGCGTAAGTAGGCTGTTGTATCGAAGAGTAAACTTGTTTAGGACGTAGTTGTCGTAATCTAGACACCGAATAAGAAAACTATAATTCCGGGATTGCTATTATGGTATTGCCATGTACGTGACTGCAACGTACGTGGCGGTTGCCTTTCGTATAGCATTGTGTGATTCGACCAGGTCGTTACTTAGAAAAGAACCAAACAGTCGATTGGCACAGTTTTCTTACCACGGCCGTGTCACAGCGTGTGATGCGATGGTCCGTTGCTCTGTGGATCCGTCGACATCCCGAAATTATCGTGGTCCATTTTGTGTTTCCTATCTTTAGTTCATTCAGATGTGCTTGGTTTTTAACAGGAGGTCATTTCGGTTTTTCGGCTTGTGTTAACATTATTTCGTTGTATGTAAATATATGAATATGCATTTTGATGTAGGTACGAATATGTATTTGATAGATACGGATATGTGTGTTGGTAACAGTTCTTTAACTCAACTTTGTTACGGATCTTCTTCATATACTCCTAATGTGATGACATGAAATAACATAATGCCGACCAATGGCCAGTTATTGTGACACACAGCGTCGCTACCTTCACTAATATACGTTACGCCATTTTTTTACGCCACAGCGTAAATACGCTGTTTTATCGTACAGTAAACTTGTTTAGGACGTAGGCGACTTGACGTTGAGCCCGACGTGATGGATAAGTTGCCAAGGCAATCTTCGTTCTTCTTCATTTGTTCAGTGTTCTCTAGTTGGCGTTCGTTCAAGAAAGTGACGTCTTATTCTGCCGCATCATCAACAACTCTGGACGTGTTGTCGTCTCTTGCCCCAAGAGTCAATTAACTCGCAAGCATTTACACGTAGTGCGGTGTATCATATTTCCCCTCGGGGAGCAGCCTTGTCCGTTGATAAACTACCATTGTCTCGGGTTGACGCTAACTAACACAATCAGGACCGTTGCGAACAGCTAGCGGGGACAGAACGTACAACAGTAAGCACTGAAAACCGCAGATCGACAACAATACGTGTTTGTCAAGATATTGCAACGTACGAATTGGACTAATTATCGCTGTAAGGATGCCAGCGATATCGACATATAATTTAATTAGAGAACACCGCTTTCAACTTACGCCCCTAACATTGAAAAATCTTTGCTTGATATAAATTACTGTTTGATTCTTTTACATGCCAAGGTTGATAGAGTAGGTCGATTGAATACAAAAAGAATGATTTATTCGCAGTAGGCATGCAACAAGAACGTCGATTTCAAATCGTGTTAAATAGATCAAAATAGAGTGGTTTGTGTAATGGAATCACTATGTTACCCATGCAGAACGGAATCGAAACGTCGCATGTCGTCATGTATCTATACAATAACAAGCGGCCTTGTACATCACATTACACTAACCACATTGCAGTGAATTGCAGTAGCCAGACTTAATCCGATGGCTTCATTTGCCAGCTTTTCAGGCGTGAAATAACATCCACAGCGGATTAGAATAATGGCCACTACCGCGAATGAAAGTCACCAAGTTCGTTTGATGGCAAGGCATTAGACAGATGCTGGTTTAATGGCAGTTCTTCAAAACATAACAATATTTCATTTCCAAATATGAATAATTACGGTCACTCGGATATAAACTGAAGCTACTGAAGTTACTAAACAGTTTCTAACATAAAATTCGATAACGATATATTGATTGCCGTTTGGACGCAACATTATATTGACGGGCAACACGTATTTGATGTATTATGACGTAGCAAACAATACGTGGCATAACGTCGTGCACGTACAACATCTAGATATGACGTACGAGTATGACGTCATCTCCAGAAACGTATAAAACCTTGATAAAATGTTCTCTTTCCGATTGCATACTATTGATAAAGGGTCGATGTAATATGCATTTCGACAATGTTTCTGTTGCATAATATGCAAACTGTCTGACGTAAATATAACTACATCGTCAATGCAACAAATAGGTCTGTTTAGAAACAAGTCACTTGTCATTGCTGCCAATGTGGTCAATCTGTCAAGTCCACGACCATTTATCTTCATTTCTCTAGGTGACCTTTTTGTCGCAGCACGAAGCGTGTTTGTTCTTCTGCAGACCCATTAGCACCCATTGAGCCGCCTTGCACGCTATAGTATTTTCTCAGCGTGATGCAGCGAGGTTACTGGTGGAATTGATCAACTGTTTACGTACACAAATTAGAGCAATCAAGACCGGTAAAAGCGAGTAATGCGAAAAGGAAATACGATATAAAATACGCCATAGAGCACTAAACGTTGAACGACGACAGCAATACGTTGAGATCATTAGAGTGACGCACGTAGCGGTGGCTTTTGACCGATTGAACTAATTCACGTTCATAAGAACGGCAATCACCAATGAAAAATTATTCTTTGAGCAACTCCGTAGGGCATTCATTCAAGAAAGTGACGCACGCGTTACATAAACAAAATTAACGTCCATTTCCGTGGAGAGTAAACGCAGCATTTTGCAGGATAAAAGAACGTAGAAAAGAGACCAACAAGCAGTCTTATGTTGTGGTAGACTATGTTGGCGCGATTTGTGTTGAACGAGCCATCGTTTAATGGTTGTGTGGTATACTGACGAACCACCTACCATCCGGAAATCTTCTATGTCCTCCGTAATCCCATATCCGAATCATCGACCCTATATCTATGAAATTCACCGTGTTTATGCGTGAATTGCGCTGGCTAAAAGTTCTTTTAAAAAGTTAGCCAACTGCACTATTGTATTGTAATATAATCTAGGTCAGCGGTGGTCGAGCGATAAACGGGGTTTATCGCTCGACCTCCGAAAACATCTCTGAAAAAGGTTATAGATGCGTATGTTTAAATGCAAGGAGCATAATAAATAAGAAAAACGAATTAAACATTATGGTAGAAGATATTGACCCTCACATAATTGGTATAACTGAATCATGGGCCAACATAGATATAACAGTTGCTGAATTAGGACTTACAGGATATGTAATGTTTAGGAAAGATCGAATAGGAAGAAGGGGCGGGGGAGTTATTTTATATGTTAAAGAATCTATTCAGGCTTATGAAATAAAACTAGAAAGGGAAGCAGATTGCGGTGAAGCTGTTTGGTGCAAAATTGTTTCAGGAAATTCAAAATTAACTATTGGATTAGTTTACCGAAGTCCAAACATAAACGAAGAGGACAACACAAAAATAAAAAACGCTATAAAGGAAGTTAGTAAAGGGGAATGTATCATAATGGGAGATTTTAACCATGGACACATACAATGGAATTCTCTAGAGAGCACAGGGATTGAGGACCAACAATTTCTATTTTTAATCCAGGATAGCTTTCTTACTCAGCACGTACTAGAACCAACCAGGGGAGAAAATGTATTAGATATAGTTTTGTCATCACAAAAAGAATTAGTGGACAATGTAAAAATATTTGAACCATTGGGTAATAGTGACCATAATCAAATACATTTTGACATCAATGTAAAATCAGAAAGTAAAAATAAGAAAACGTACAAGAGAAACTTCCACAAAGGTAACTACAAAGATATGAGAAAATACTTAGCAAAGCTAGATTGGAATAACATGCTGATGAATAAAACCGCAATTGAATGTTGGAATATTCTAAAATATGAAATTGAGAGTATCATCGATAAATTTGTTCCCTTCCAAAAACAAGGAAAACGGTGTAGAAAGAAACACTTGTCAAAAGAGGCTATTAGAAAAATAATGCTAAAACAAACTATGTGGAGGGTGTATAGGCGTACCAGAAAGGAAGAAGACTATGCAAATTACAAAGAGGCACTTAATGCAGCTACAACTGAAATCAGACAGTCTAAAAGAAGCTATGAGCAAAAACTAGCATGTAACATAAAAAATGACAGCAAGAGTTTTTATGCATATGTCAGGAGTAAACAAAACGTACAAGACAAGGTTGGACCTCTAGAAGACAGTGCTGGAAATATAATATCACAGGGGTTTTTAATGGCGGAAGACCTAAATGGTTACTTCAGTTCAGTGTTTACCAAAGAAGATATTAGTTCATTACCAGTTGCTGATGCTAAATTTCAGGGGGCTAAATCTGACTATTTAGGTCCGTTAGTTGTAATCCTGAATTGGTAGCTAAGAAAATAAAGGCAATGAAGGATAACAAATCACCGGGAGTGGATGGGATTCCTCCAAAATTACTAATGGAAACAGTAGAACAAATCAGTATACCACTTGCAAGAGTATTCAACTTGTCATTAAAAGAGGGAGTTGTTCCGTTTGAATGGAAAGAAGCAAACATCATACCATTATTTAAAAAGGGTTCGAGAAATAAGTCAGAGAATTACAGACCAGTGAGTTTAACGTCAGTGATTTGTAAATTATTAGAAAGGTTAATTAAAGACCATATGGTGGACTTCCTCTTTAAGCATAAATTATTAAATTCATCTCAACATGGATTCCTTAAAGCGAGGTCATGCTTAACAAATATGTTATGTTTTTTAGAAGAAATCACTAAGTGGATAGACGTGGGATCGCCAGTAGATATTATCTACTTAGACTTTCAGAAAGCTTTTGACAAAGTGCCACATCAAAGATTACTACTTAAATTAAAAGCCCATGGTATCGGGGATAGCATAACTGACTGGATAGAACAATGGCTGACTGACAGAAGACAACGAGTTGTAGTAGATGGAGAAGTTTCAAATTGGAAATCGGTTTTGAGTGGGGTACCTCAAGGATCAGTATTAGGAACTATATTATTCTTAATTTATATCAATGACTTGGACGACAGTATAACAAGTAACGTACTGAAATTTGCGGATGACCTAAACCTGTTTAGAAAGGTTAATACTGATGGTGATAAACAACATTTACAAAACGATCTAGACAGATTAATGAAATGGTCTGAGAAATTGCAGATGTTGTTAAATTTTGGGAAATGTAAATGCCTACATACAGGACATGGGAACTTGAATGTAAACTATAAAATGGGAGATACTGTTCTGGGTACTACTGTAAAAGAAAAGGACTTAGGAGTTACAATAAGCGCTGATATGAAAGTTTCAGAGCAGTGTGGTATTGCAGCTTCAAAGGGTAATCAAATTCTTGGATTGATTAGAAGAAACATAACATACAAGGGAAAAAAGTTAATTATACATCTTTATAAAGCAATAGTTAGACCTCATTTAGAATACTGTATACAAGCATGGAGACCATATCGTAAGAAGGATATAGATACGCTTGAACGCATACAAAGGAGAGCAACTAAAATGATTCCAGAACTGAGAGACCTTAGTTATGAAGAACGCCTGAAAGAATGTGGTTTAACAACTCTAGAGACAAGGAGGTTAAGAGGAGATCAGATTGAAGTTTTTAAGATATTGAATGGGTATAAAAATATTGATAGAAATATGTTTTTCTCACTCAAGAAGGATAGCAGAACTAGAGGACATGAGGTAAAATTAGTAAAGGATCAATGTAGATTGGACATCAGGAAGCACTCGTTCTCACAGAGGACAATAAATGAATGGAACAAATTGTCTACAGATTGTGTAACTGCTAGCAGCGTGAATATGTTTAAAAACAAGGTTGACACATATCTCAGGAGGGCGGGTTATAAGTAGATGAACATTGTTGGACTCTCGATAAGCCAATGGCTTCCTTGTCCACTTGCCATCTGGGCCTTTGGCTTGGATGGCAAATCTTGTTAATTCTTGTTGTTATCATCTCCAACTGCACATTCTTGAGAAACCGTGCATTTAATACGGTGAGTATAGAGGAAATAAATAGTGAGACAACGTATACAAAGTTAAAATGTAATCCAAATGAAGAATTTGTAGCATAAGGATTAGGTCTAATGGCAACAGAGCTGTTCCGATTAATCGATTTTGTTGACGATTGGTTGGTTCATGATTCCGATTAAGGAATCGATCACGATCTTGTGTGATCGATAATTTTTTATCATATTCATTCTGAATTTCATTCACTGTCGTTCCATGACGTACTTGTCCGACATCGTGACGTGACAACAGTACAAGCATGAAAGGAAGAGAGAAGACTTCTGATTTGCTATTCTGCCCCCTTCCGGCCAATGAAAACCTTCGTCTTATTAACTCTGTTGGAAACAATGGCGCCAAAAAGTCGGGCATGGAAAGGAAGGAATGTCTACGTATATATATCGACATGGTGAAACTGCAATAAACCCCAAAAAAACGTTTTGTATATATTAAATATATTTTAATATAAGGTTCTTACTGTTCTTTTAACTTTCAGTTACAACTGTTATGGACTATGTGTGCAATACTAATAATAATAATAATGATAAACAATAACAATAGTAATAACGGTAACAAAAGTAATAACGGTATCAATAGTAATAACGGTAACAATAGTAATAACGGAGTCGTAATGTAATGTCTCTGGTGTCTATTTCATTTGCGCCTCTCCGACCTCTCCGCTTGTGGAGGTCGAGCAGAAATTAGTGGGATACACACACTATATGTTTGCAGGAATCTACTTGACGTGTACAATGGCCCTGACGACGCTATCGATGGTGCTGACGGTGCTGGTGTTGAACTTGCACGAGTTGTCCGACCGGCCGGTGCCGCGTTGGGCTCATCTCGTCTTTCTCCACTACCTCTCGCGACTCTTCTGCCAACGCCAACACAAATCCGCCGGCGCCGAACGTCGTCCATCTACGACATCGCCGGACGATCGGACTCGTCCTCGCGCCACGGTGGTCAGGACGAACAGTCCAACGTCCCCCGACAAGCATCTCCTGCCGGCCGCTCGCGTCTACAGCACCTGCGACCCCGGCTTCAAGCGGTCGGGTCAGCAGGACGGCGCGGCGAACGGCACCGTCGGGTCGGTCGGGGGGCTGAGGGAGAGCGGGTACATTGTCTGGGAGAGGCATCGTGAGCGACGGACTAGGTCGGCGCCGTCGGTGAAGACGAAGCCGGACTACTCGGCCGATTGGCACTGGTTGGCCACCGTCGTTGACCGGCTGTTCTTCTGGTCGTTTCTCATTACGCTTATTGGTATTTCTATGTTCCTCTTTCACCCGCTTATCCGGATACAGTTGACGGTAGACGGGGCGATGTATGTGGAGGAAGGTTGAACCGGGCGGTGTAATGGCACACGGACATACGTGTACACAAACTGACACACTACATACACAAAAATGGTTTGAATAATACACACGTATGTATATATCATAGACATGGCTAACACGTAGACACAATCGCCACATTAGCGCATACACGTACGCACACACGCACGCACGCACGCACGCACGCACGCACGCACGCACGCACGCACGCACACACACACACACAAATACCGTAAAATCAACGGAAAATGGGCATGGTTACATAGTTATCTATAATTGTCTGTTCTGCAACGTTAAGCCTGTTGTAATCCGCGTGATCTGCAAAGTGCTAGACAAATCACAGGCGTCTACGTCTGCCAACGAAAGATATCTAAATGTAATGACGTCGTTGTTACTTGTGCACTTGTTCGGCACTGAACTACGGCCAGGAGACGAACTTGTTCGGCACTGAACTACGGACAGGAGACGAACTTGTTCGGCACTGAACTACGGCCAGGAGACGAACTTGTTCGGCACTGAACTACGGACAGGAGACGAACTTTAGTTTACCACACTGAGTGACTGTTTTGCTCAAATCTGTCTTAATGATATTATTGTGAATTAAAATCGTATAATGTTGTCATTTCGTATACCATAACTTTGAATAAACCCACGCGCCCTAAAAGCCACCGACCATAAACTAAAGCAATGACATCGTCATTTCTTATATATTGTTAGGTGGTTTTTAAGAAAAGTGATGCTTAAAGGTTCCCATCAAGATCTTAATAAATGTAATTGTTAAATAAAAAAGTGTCCTACTGACCAGTATAACTGATAAGTTATAAAATGTGATTTCGTAATGAGGTTCGTCATAATTTTGTACTTAAGTTCAGTTTTAATAATGTTCGAGGTTATAATATATAAGGCAATATAAAACAGACTTGGAGCCAGTAGTATATACCCATTGCCCCGCGACTGCTACTGATCTGACTTCTACGAATGCTTAGGCTTACGGCTCCTTATCTTAGCAGTATAAATAGCTACAGAGATGGTCATATAGATTGTCATTATCTTATTGGATGAAATATCCATAGTCACAAGTGCTAGCAAAATGTTGTACATATCAGCAAGTAAATCTGACATTGTATCCGGAATATAGATGCTCTGTCTAGATTTACTGATTATGACAATTGGTGCCCGGGGAGAAATTATAGATTGGTTATGGTCAAATCTGCAGATTTCTACAAACCACGGGAGTAATCAGCTAAATAAGAGCATCGTGGGTCTTCTAGTTAGAAGCCTGATTGCCGTATTTGGGCGTCGCCTCGAACAAATACCTCGCGGGCTTCTGCCACTACTGCACGCATAACTAAAGGGGCAGGCACGGAAGGAGGGACGGACTGGTCATCTCCTCCACAGAAGAGGGTGGTAGAAGGAGAAGAGGAAACCGAAATTAATATAAAGGGGTATTAGTGTTAAGAGATATATCGAAAGGGCAGTGGTCAACAGCCGAGAGTTGTGAAAGAACATTAGAGAATCGTGATCGTAGATGGAGACGACTCGTTAGGAGGGCAGAAGGGACCAAGTGGGAAGAACCAGAATCAGGATAATCTATCGTATTCAATATAATGTGATGCCGACATTGTGCCGACATTACGTTGGCATGTGTCCATGCAGTTCTTGTAGAAAACACATTGAATACGACTTAAGAATCACCAACTCACAACGGTATATACTACTGACGCTACGAACCATTGCACAGAAGTAGGCATACACATGCAACAATTATTTAGTGCTATTTTGGTATTGACGAATTTAGTATAATGCTTACGCACAAATCACTAATTGAATCCAGTGAAAGAAATACAAGAATATTCGAAGGGTTTTCTAACCTACAACTACGCCTATGGGAAGACATCTTGACAATACTTAAACTGCATTTTACCTTTCAGAAATCGCGTCCGTAAATCAGGATAGAAACATATAAATTATTAAAATGCGATGTATTTTGACCTGCAGTTAAAGCTATGGCAATGCACCGAAACCATTACGGCGAACATGGCAAACACAAAGGACTAAGCGTATAATCACATGACATACACTCTATGGAATTACGGCTCAATTATACACCCTATAGGGTGTAGACCGTTGTCGTACCGGGAGCACCCCTAAAGGGTTCAACTCTGCACCCACGTGAGGGTGCAGGTTTGCACCCCATTTGCACCCTAAATTGCACCCTTTAGGGTGCATACCAAGTGTTGAATATCTGCACCCTAAAAGTGCACATCTGCATCCATTTGCTGGGGCGCAACTTTGCAACATATAGGGTTATACCAAGTGTTTGAATACCTGCACATAAAAAGTGCAACTATGAACCCATTAGATGTGGTGCAACTTTGTACCCTATTAGATGGGTGCAGAATTGCACCCCTTCGGTTACTCCTGGTGCGACAACGGTCTAGATCTCAACCTTTTACGGTGCATCTGTAACATTGGATTAAGATGCAACGTTGCACTCCTGCTGACCTGAAACTTCAAGACTGTACCTTTAATGGTGCACATTTATATATGTGCAATATGGAATATGACATATAGAAAGCCCAGTCCTTGTAGCAAATGTGGATGTCTGAGTGCCACGTCATTAAAAAGGAGAAGAAAAGAGATGGAAAAGAAAGATGTTTAAAACAAATAACATGATCTCATATAGACGTTCATCATAATTGCTCATATGCAATGTTTCATTGCATCAAAAAAACAGATAAATACATAGAACCGAACGTGTGTTTTATAACATAACGTTAGTATTTAACAAATGACAGTAACAATTATCCGCAATTTTGTAGTAACCACTATATTGTATAAATTATGCAAATTAGCATTAACAAATGCCCCCACTGAAAACATTTACGACAATTTTAAAAAGTCATTATCAGTATTACACATAGAAGCATGGAATTGCGAGTTACGTAGCAACAAAACCATTGCTCTAATATCAAATTGTCAACAAAGTCAAAATCGAATTGTCAATAAAAATCTAGCCTAATACCAAATTAAAATAAACAATGTACCAATTCGAAACACAATGGAGCTAGATACACATGTCATACCACATAAAGTATTGAGTACGTTGAAGTATATATCCTTAAACAAATCTAAATTATGAAAAAATTATTAAAATCCCATTATTTGACCTCTAAAATAGAAAAAACCAAAACAATGACAAGACATGGCAGGGTTTGATCGCCAGAAGAAATAATTCAATAATACAAATCTTCAAGTAAGTTTTCTGTTTTGGTTAGTAAGAAAATAGGACACGGACACTGCACTGAAAAGTTCTACTTACAAGTGTTCTTGGGGAACCTATGCGCCTCTGCTGGCAGGGGCTTGAGGGTATCAAGCCCTGCAATGTGCTGCTGGCAGAAGGAGAGGGTGTTCTTCCCACGTCGTGGGTATTGTAAACATAAGACATAAAAAAGACATAAAAAGCAGCAAAGGTTGCTGCCAATCCGGTGGAAATGGTGCTGCAGCTACATGATTACAACACCATCCATTTGGATAGTCATGTCCTGTGAAATCATCAAGCTTCCCTTTATCGTAAGACAAGGTATTGGCACAACGGGATCCTGGACAATAAAACAAGAGTTTTAACTTAAGATTAAGTTAGTGGAAACATGTTTCTTTCATTTCTACATCCATGGGCATGATACAATTTCTACATCCATGGGCATGATACAATTTCTGGTACCAGCCAATAATGGTATGGCACAAAAAGTGTTTACATGTTTTTACGATTTGTAATACTTTTAAAGCTGCTTCCTCAACTACTTTAAGGGCCCAACGCGAATCAGGTTTTTGGGTGTCGAAATATGTAGTTTGTAAATAGTTTAGGTAACAACAGTGTGTTTCATAAAAAAAGTGCTTACTTTTGTTTAATTGGTCGAAAGAATTGTCGTTGATCATTACATTTGGTAATTCGCTCAAGTATATTGCGGGGCCGAATTACATCATTACATCTGGTAATTTGCTCAAGTATATTGCGGGGCCGAATTACATCATTACATCTGGTAATTTGCTCAAGTATATTGCGGGGCCGAATTACATCATTACATCTGGTAATTTGCTCAAGTATATTGCGGGGCCGAGTTTTAGCCTACAACCCACTAAACGTATCAGCCACATGTTTTTTTGAGAGAACAAGGGAAGTCAGCAACATCAATGCAGAAACATGTGCACACAAGTGGAGATTCCAATTTTGAGAATCACTTGAATTAATGTTTTGTGCAAACATTAGATAAGTTAATAATTTGTCTGGTGATTTCACCAAAGCTACACGAAAAGGTTGCACAAACCAGCTAGCATATTGCAGTGAATGCCTGGTAGGTTTGCTTTTTCACAAAATGAATTTGAAATGAGATTAGCAAAAAATCGAATATTGATTAAGCACCTTTAAATTGGGAAAGCCATAAAAAATGCTACTCATAAAATAAAACTCATAAAAACTAAATGGAATGAGACGAGCGAAACAATCGAATTAAGGAGGCTTTTAAGGAGACTTTTAAATTAGTATTCAGCATTTTATTTCCAAGACCCAAATCCGGTCGAGGGACTTGCTTGGCTACCCATGCCTTCAAACAATTAACTATTCATCAATGGTAAACTCAATAATTATAAAATAAATAGGCATAACATAAATAAATGAGAACATTTATTAAACTCAACACGGAG
>OY759265.1:41723161-41878161 GCA_963662155.1 Lamellibrachia columna
TTATTATACAAATTCTGGGTTAGTGCCAAACATGTATCGCAGAAATTGCCGCCGTGTGTATCTGACACCGCCGATAATGCAATATAACATTACCGTTATCAAGACGCAAGGCCTACGAGATTCGTCTGAGATGTTACGTAGGATGCCGCTAGTGGCCATGTCGGCTGTCTGCGTGCTTCCAGTCGCCGTGTCGCAAGACGCCAGGTCGCCTGTCGTTGAGCCGCTGTCTTGCCGCCTGTCGTTGAGCCGCTGTCTTGCCGCCTGTCGTTGAGCCGCTGTCTTGCCGCCTGTCGATGACCGCTGTCTTGCCGCCTGTCGTTGAGCCGCTGTCTTGCCGCCTGTCGTTGAGCCGCTGTTTTGCCGCCTATCGTTGAGCCGCTGTCTTGCTGCCTGTCGTTGAGCCGCTGTCTTGCCGTCTGTCGTTGAGCCGCTGTCTTGCCACCTGTCGTTGAGCCGCTGTCTTGCCACCTGTCGTTGAGCCACCATCTTGCCGCCTGTCGTTGAGCCGCCATCTTGCCGCCTGTCATCGAAGATAAAAACGGGAAAATATATTTAAACTGCGTTTCGGGCACATAGGGTACATAATATACTCACATATTGAAGTCAATGATAGTCACTGGCCTTTCAACAGTTGTCAGTGATTGCATTGATAGTTACACACAGTAAACATATAACAATTATTACCTGTATTTGACGTAAGATTGGCGAAGAAAGCCTGGCTAAGTATTCCTTTCTCATATGTGAGACCGTCACGATCCACGTGCGTGGTAGCGTGAAGACTCCACACGACAGCGACGACGAATGAGATGGTACTGGTGAAAGATATCGCATTGTTGTCGCGGTGACTTTGTCCCACCAAAAACTGAAATAAAAACTACAACGAAGCACGATAAACGTCACCACAGCGGTGCCCTGGCTGTACCTGTGTCCGCTGTGAAGTTAAAACGGCACCACCTCGCCATGTGACCCTTCAGTGCGCCTTTTAATAATTATCGGAATTCAGGTGGGTCGTACCTGTTGATCGGAAAGGGCAGATTAATCACAACTAACGATCAAAACTAACTAATCGGAAAGATGCAATTCCATAATTACAGCTTACAGCTTAGACCCGTTTCTTTGTGACAGCAAATAAGGCTTACCTTTTGTTGCTGTCATGTTATGTCCTTTCGTGTGACGCTTCTGGATGTCACGGCTGGCGTTGAGTGATCTCCTACACGAAAACAGAAAACGTGCACAAATGAACTGAAGAACTAATCAAATCACAATATCCATATCCTCGGCTTACCTTCAAATAGTCAACATCCACGACTGAAAGTTCACTCGGAGCAAGCCACAACCAAACACTTCGTATATCTTCATGCAACTTGCTACCCTAACATATAAAATGAATTACACAAAACAAAATTCATAATACAACAGAAAAAAATCACCAATACACCTGGTGCTCGATAATCCATCGTATGAATACGGCTGATGTTTGCCACATGAACACTGAAAATAAACCAAATTAAACCGAACAATGCACAGCATCATGGTATTGACAACACAACGTAACAATTAACGATAGAAAGTAAAATATCTTTTGCCCTATGTTCTTCCTTCAGAGACAAGAAGAGGACCCCGAAGGACCCCGAAGAAGAAGACACAGAAGCGGACAAAGAAGTGCACAGGTAAGGTTTGCAGGTAAGCTAAAATGTCCTATTTTTATGTTATTCCTTGTTCAATTTAATTTTGTCTGCATCCTTTTTCATGTGCGAAGCATCAGCCGTGATGTCAGCGGACATCGCTGACATCACGGCTGATGCTTCGCACATGAAAAAGGATGCAGGTTCAAAATATGGCCGGGCCTTATTCCCCTGGACCGCCTTTGTTTGGCACTCATAACTCTGCTCAATGTCAAGTTCGCAACTGTAGATAAATGAACTGTGTAGAAAAATGAACTGTGTAGATAAATGGACTTTGTAGATAAATGGACTATGTAGATAAATGGACTACGCTACTGATTGGAGAATTGGAATATTCTTACTGTCATAATTTAACATTTGGCAAAATGTGATTTTCAACAACTATGGCCTGCCCCGGGTACGCTATGTTTGTAAATGGCCGGTTGACGTAGGACTTTTTCTCGGCGACTCCACTTCTAAAAACATTACTTCGGACATGGCTTACAACTACATCAACTCGCATGCTTTGACGTCAAACCACACGATCGTTTCACATATCTGGTTGGCTATAGCGTGTGTTTACGACATTGGGATATTTAAGACAAAAGCGGTCAGACTTTGTACCTTTGAGCGACTACGTCAATGTTTGTAATTAAAAATAAAACATTGTTGGAGTAATGGTAGACATCAACCAATAGGATGGATACAAACAACAGTTTTAAAGCTTGCAACAGTAAAACAAATCGACTACGCGCATGATCAACATGTCAAGTTAGAATAGTTGTGAGACTAAAAAGGTGAACAAATGTGAGTTCTTCGTTGTAATAAAAACAGATTTAAATGGTTTCGCAAACACTCTTCTGTTCTGAACTTAATAAACTATTGGAGACCATCCTCGCGAGCAAGCACTAGGGTAGCTACTACCCCTAGAATATATCCTACAAAATATACGGAATCCAGACGGCTGAGACGAACCCGCGCCCAAACTTCAAAGAACGTTCCCATGAAATACTTATATCATTACCCGTCCGACCAGCGACAACTGGTCCACAAGTAAATATATATCATATCATTACCCGTCCGACCAGCGACAACGGGTCCACAAGTAAATATATATCATATCATTACCCGTCCGACCAGCGACAACGGGTCCACAAGTAAATATATATCATATCGTTACCCGTCCGACCAGCGACAACGGGTCCACAAGTAAATATATATCATATCGTTACCCGTCCGACCAGCGACAACGGGTCCACAAGTAAATATATATCATATCATTACCCGTCCGACCAGCGACAACGGGTCCACAAGTAAATATATATCATATCATTACCCGTCCGACCAGCGACAACGGGTCCACAAGTAAATATATATCATATCATTACCCGTCCGACCAGCGACAACGGGTCCACAAGTAAATATATATCATATCGTTACCCGTCCGACCAACGACAACGGGTCCACAAGTAAATATATATCATATCGTTACCCGTCCGACCAGCGACAACGGATCCAAAAGTAAATATATATCATATCGTTACCCGTCCGACCAGCGACAACGGGTCCAAAATTAAATATATATCATATCGTTACCCGTCCGACCAGCGACAACGGGTCCACAAGTAAATCTATATCATATCATTACCCGTCCGACCAGCGACAACGGGTCCACAAGTAAATATATATCGTATCATTACCCGTCCGACCAGCGACAACGGGTCCAAAAGTAAATATATATCATATCGTTACCCGTCCGACCAGCGACAACGGGTCCACAAGTAAATATATATCATATCATTACCCGTCCGACCAGCGACAACGGGTCCACAAGTAAATATATATCATATCATTACCCGTCCGACCAGCGACAACGGGTCCAAAAGTAAATATATAAAAATTATCATATCGTTACCCGTCCGACCAGCGACAACGGGTCCACAAGTAAATATATATCATATCATTACCCGTCCGACCAGCGACAACTGGTCCACAAGTAAATATATATCATATCATTACCCGTCCGACCAGCGACAACGGGTCCACAAGTAAATAAAGCTAAGTTCCCGTATGCCGGCCTCGTAAATTCCAGCGAGCAATCCCATTGGTTAACACAGCAAACGAAAAACCAGCATTTCAACACATCGATATGTCGTTGGTACTGGTGTAGTCAGAATCCCATGGCGACGAGGATGGTTTCGCAAACACTCTTCTGTTCTAAACATACTAAGTCATTGGAGACGCCCCCTTGACGTTAAGAGTAACTGCGCCGTAATTGTGAATGGTTCACCGCCGCTATAGCCAGCTTCTCGAGATACCGTGGCTAAAGGCGCAATCGGAAACCGCAGATAACCGAGGAATAATGACCTCGCTGATGTGATGAGGCTGGCAGGGTGACGACACGGAATTAAGTAGTCCCAAAGGATGAAGGATATGCGCCAGTCTGGATACAAGTACAACGGGAAAGTGAATATACTTTCAGAAGTAAAAATGTCGTCGACATAATATGGTTGAAATATGTGGAAACGTGCTCTTCATTACGAACTAGCCGACTTACCCGGCGTTGCATGGGAAAAAGGCAGCCTCTGCAAGTGCTTATGACTCCTTGAGCTATCCAATCAAGTTTGGTAAGACAATGCCAATGTCAATGACACCTTCATGACCAACTGTCGATTTCACGAAGCGTTCGTACTGTACGATGTGGACGGAACTCGGAACAGCCGCAGAAAACACGCATAGCATTGCTAATGTTTCAATGTAACTACGAACTCCTATTGTTCTGGGTTACGCAATCTACGTCATGCATCCACTTTCGTTATATCTCTATCCCGGGGGAATTTTGACATTTTTAATGGGCCCCAGGGTACGTCTACAAAGTTCAGCCCCATGCGAGCGAAACTGATGGACTTAAGTATGCAGGAATAGACAGACAAACAGACACAGCCACAAACTAGTTTATAGTAGATATCGCATACAATCAGCTGAAACGTGAACGCTTTTCCATATGTTAAAACTTGTCTTAATCGAATACAGTGAACCCTGTATGGAACATGTTGGCACTAAGCCCAACTGTTCCATCTAACATTCCATATAACATTCTTACATTCGTGGATGCCAAAAAAAACAGTTCAGGCCAAAACGTGGATATTCTCAGAAGTTCGGTCAAATATGACACGCGCTTGGTGTCGTTCTCTGTTTGATTAATGCAGTGCTACTACCGAATGCATGTTCTGCCCAAAAGCGCACGCAGACGAAATAGAACGGTTAGAAAACAATCTGCATTTTCAGTTTTCCTGCAGAGCTGAAGTCGAAAATGTGTAGTTCAAATGTTAACTAAAACACAGATCACGCTTAACATCGTGCGACTGTTTTTTATTGTCAGCATTATAGTATACAGTTCCAATTATTGCTACAGTATAGGCGCTAATTAGTATTAACTCAGGAATTAATACATGTCTACATCGTGCCTTCCTGTGGGAAACACGCCTCCTTGGAGTGCGGGACAAGAATCCCCCGGGGTGCTAATTATAATTAACTTAGGATTTAAGTGATGTCTACATCGTGACTACTGGGGCAAGACGTCAGGAGTGCGGTGTTTTGTCTGTCGTAACAGCGAGTCCGAGAGTGACTAAATGATGCATGTATGTTGCCTGTTTAGATAAATGATAGGCATACGAAGATGAAATATGTTCTCATTACGCAAGTGGCTTCCTTATCCACCTGCCGTCTGGAGCTCGTTCCTTTTGATCTTGCTTAATTAGACAATCGCAATTGCAGTGATATTAATATCGGCAACTCAACACCTCCAGAATCGCAGCTTTATTGATCTTGTAAATTCCACGATGTCTCTAATGATACCTTATCTTCATGATTTTAAAAAACTACCTTTGTAACAATTCCCAAATGCCACAATGACTAACTGATTGTAGGATCTATGGTTCAAAATATTGATATAAGTATTTTTTCTCACGTCCGGGAGATAGAAGAACTTTGGGGAATATGAAGTAACGTTAATGAAGACGAAGCGTAGATTGGTATCAGAACGTATTCTCAGAGAGGATGAGACATTCTCACACATTATCACAGACGATGATAAATGAATTTAACAAACTACCTACTGATTGTGTAACTGCTAGCAGGGTGAATCTGTTTAAAAACAAAATTAACAAATATCTCAAATATCCTACACATAGATGCCTAATTGTTGGACTCTTGATAAGCAGGTGGCTTCCTTGTCCATTTGCCAGCAATTTTGCTTTGAATGGCAATCTTGTTGAATCTTGTCAACTCCATTTAAAACGCTGCTGCCACCACGTGACCTATTAAATAAACGATATGACGAAGCCGTGCACGCCGACAAATGTTCCAACCGCTCAAATATCGTATTCTGTGAAAATCTACCAGCAAGAACTATGATCGCAAATTACTCCTGAGTTTCTGCTTGTGGATTTCCTCATTTACTGACGAAGTATCTATGCAAATGGCGCACCTGAGTGTCACATAACAACAGCGAAGCACGACCAGTTGATTATGTATTATGTGTATACAATTAGTTTCGCCGCCCACGGTCATTCTGCTGGCATATGCGTGTAGTGATTGTATTAACGATCTGAATACAACCCAGTTCTACCTGTCAGACAGTTTCTTCTCAAGTGTCGCTTACATTCGGCGTGAATTATGTAATTCAGCAGCCCAGTGTTGTCATTCAAAGTGAAAATTAATTTGTAAGGTGATTTTGACGTAAAAAATTATACAACACGACGATCCATACTTTCATAGGGACACGTTGGGATCTGCCTACAGTTGATTTACCCATGGGTGGCCATGGACAAGAAAACGTGGTCATAAAAAATATGAAACTTCCTACTTGCCGCTGTCGTCATCTCATTGACAGATCGAGTTGTAGTCACCACTTGTAAAATGCCTGCAGGTGCAATACCCGTCAATGTTTACCAATGTGTGTATGTATTACTACGCACGCGTGTCTTGTGGACAACAAAATGCCAAACATATTTCCGCATATTAAAATCATCCAAGAATGCGTCATTTCATTTTCTCAACAGCTTCTACCAACAAACCTCGCAAAGCGCTTGCTCAAATGTTCTTACGTCAGGTCATAATATTATGAACTTTTAATTTTTTTTTATTAAAACCCAATGCGCACTACCTTCGAAATACACCACAAAGTCTAACTGGGTAATGGCGGATGGATGCAATAGGAGGTTTGTCCCCCATTTACGGTGTCATGTGCCCGTTGTAACGCGTGGAAGTATCGAGGGCGTGTGTGCTACTTCAGTCAGACACTGAAGTGGTGAACGCCACGCCGGACACCAATGGCGCTTTCGCGACCGACGTTCACTGCCAATACAATTGTTGACAGCATGCACCGGTTAGCAACCGCTTAATGATTGTAATCAATAATACTGCATTAAGAACGACAGTCCACGAAACATTAACCTAAGTGAATTGTGGACATGCTGTCGCTGGCGTTGTTATGGTAGAAGTAGCAGCCAATGTAATTACTTAGTGAAGCTCAGAATTGTCATCGATAATAAGAACGTAATCTGGACTAACCCGTCATTGTTAATATGTGTTTATGGTTCCAAACCGGTTATCTGCTTACTTACTCACTCACTTACTAATCCTTTTCGACATGCGCTGACTGAGAATGGTGGCGTTCGTGCAACGTTTAAGTTAGCTGAGGTTGAGGGACAAAGCAGATAAGCCGAAGCGCACGTTGGCGAATCTGTGTCCGACAATAAGACGGAAATACATTAATTAGTTTATGAAGAATACACAACATGGCGGTTAAACACAGGGTAACCAAACACTACGCGTGGACAGGGATATCCTTCCACACGCTGCTCTCAAATGGACACCACCTGGAAAAAGAAAACGAGGCAGACCACTGGGCACCTGGAGAAGGACTGTTGAAGAAGATATAAGATGGTTGGGAAGACCTGGTTGGACCTTGGCTGGCTCATGCTGGCTGGAGAAGATTTGTTGGCGCCTTATGGTTCAGTGGGACTGAGCGAGTGAGTGAATAAAGTACAAGGTATTTCCAACTGTTACGCGGCAGTGCCCACAAACAGAAGGTAATCAAGGGTGATGTAACGTTAGCTGATCAACAGAAGGTAATCGCCTGGGACGAGTAAAGTCAAAGGTTGGACAATCGCTATCAGCTCCCAGTTTAGCGTGGCTGCTTCCATGATCACTAACAGTAACAAAAGATACGACATCCAAAGTGTTATAATAGTTTATCAGTGATTGAGTGAGCAGTATGCTCTATCTGGTTTGCTGCCGATGGCATCTAGCTGTAGAAACATCTGCCATTACGGCAAATTAAAGCGTCACGCACCCACGTACATCGCACGCAGTCTGTCCATGTCACACTACCATCATGCAACGGGGCTGTTGATACCGCCGTTCTGCCTACGCGCAACCGTGCTAAATGTCGTCTGTTTCTTTGCCGACAATCCATTTTCACAATGGCTACGCGCGGAACGTCTTCAGTGCAAAAAGAGTAATACTTATATTTAATCAAAACCATTTAGTTGTAGTCGTCTTCGTCGTTGTTGTAGGAATTAATAAAAATAACTATTAGTAATAATGTTACTATTGATTAATTAATCAATCATTCAATCAAGCACATGTTTTTATATAAATACCAAACGGGCTGCAAACTGGAAACGGGAGAGCCTGGAAATAAGCACATATACCTTGTACATCATACACATTATACCTTGTACATCATACACATTATACCTTGTACATCATACACATGATATTACTAACGTCACAACAATAAATCTTGAGTGGAAAAGTGCACGTTTATCGAATACTTAGGCGTTAGTAGCACACGCGGGTTAATGTGTTGGTGCCCTATCGTCTTGCACGCGTGTTTGTACCCCGAAATAGCGATAAAGTGCGCGTTGTGATGACAGAACTGGATTCTTTACCTGGTGCGTGTCGTTTCTCGCCCGAACGTGCACGTGATTTAGGTGCATGTTTGACATACACAAATACTAAAGTCAGCTGTTGTACGAATTCAGAAACGACAGAACGGCAGTGTAAGCCTACACGAACTGAGCATGGTCGACAGATAGCGCGTAGGCTTAATTGGACAACAGACGAACGATAAACGGAAATTGCTATCAGTGAAGCCGTCAATTTTTTTCCGGCGTGAGGGTGTTCACATTGTTGTGGAACTATGTCCGGTACGCGAGTTTTCTGAACGCGTGTGCGGTCTTCATAATCAATCCCTGACAGCCGCGCCTATCTGAAATATTCGTGGCTGCTGTTCGTTTTCGCGCTTCGTAAGCGCGACGTAAACGCTGCCAGTGGCGCGCTCAGGTTATCGCGACCGAAACTAATCGATCGGCCGCGGCGAATGTGATTTCACGCCGGGTGGCGTCGCTGACGCCGCTTTCTGCGGAGAGGGGCGCTGCTAGCGCGAGCCCGTCTATTCGTGTTCCCTCGAGCGGACAGCAACATTGCCTCGCGCTTCTCCTCGGCGTTCATTTAGCGCGTACCAAACCTGGTAGAAACGAAGTAGACTCGTACAACCTGCAGTAGCGACAGCGACACAGAATGAGTCTAAGCGGTGCAATCGTTTCGTCCAGCGTCGGACAGAAGCAGCAACGGCGCAGCCTGCCCGATTCTGTCGCTAGGAAGCAGAACAAGGCGCGGGCTTCCACCAGCAGCACGACTACCGGTCAGCGCACCAGCATCGACGCCAGCAAGTAAGTAGTTTGGTCCACGAAAGTTGACATTACACGTATGTCGCGTGCTCGCGGTCGATATATTATGTTGAATTGATGCGCACGGATGGCGTAAACAAAGTAATCTTTTGTATTTATGAATCAGCTCGACTTATATGATGCATTGTCGCGCTTTCCCGGGCACGCTTAAAGCTATGCTGACCACTGTGTAGAACATCTGAATACTATTGAACTATCAAAATTATGAATATGTACGGATTTTGTAGTAATATTGTTACCTTGACAACTAACAAAATAAATAATATATTTTATTGAAGCGATATTAGTTCCATGCTTTGTTGACATAATGGCGTTTAGGGCACCCTCCAAGATTAAACAAATCAACCTGATGTGATGTTGCAAATTAAGCAGTGCAACATTAAGACAATGCGGGAATTGTCTTAAACAAATCACGTGTAAATAAAAACAACATTTTGAACTATTAATAATTCACAACTTTGTCACTGTTCTCTATCAATTTGCGATTTTAGTGCAATATGATGTGGAGACACGTCCAGTCGTCAAAGCTTTGAATAGACACTTGACGTAGCTAATAAAGGGTGTATCTAATGAAGTAAACACGTCATCTTGCGGTAATCAATAATCCCCCAAGTGCTGCGTTCGTATCATTGCTCGCAGACATGAGTAATTGAAATGTTCTCGCTATCTGTGTTCGTCACGTGCAGCGACTCGTGCTGACTATTTGCAGATGTGTACCAACTATTAGTGAAATACACTGGGACAATGTAACAGTTTCAACAAATATTACCCTGCATTTCTACTGCCCCAAATTCTTACATAATAGTCTAGGTAGTTGTTTGTGCTTTTGGAATTATTTAACATTAGCCACCTTGCTCTATTCAATATCTTCTTGATCGTACTCTCCCTAGTGGAACAAGTTGTGCCATCAAGCTAACATGCTCCAAGTCACCGCGCAAAGGCGTAATCAGAGTGTTTAGATAGTTAGAAAATAATGGGCCGAGAGAAACTTGTAAAGTGAAGTGACGACACGTTTTGCTTGTTTAAGAATGGCGCGCTGAAGTGGTGATCACCTCCCTTTGGCACTTTACCACACCATGCACTTTACCACACCATGCACTTTACCACACCATGCACTTTACCACACCATGCACTTTACCACACCATGCACTTTACAACACCATGCACTTTACAACACCATGCACTTTACCACACCATGCACTTTACCACACCATGCACTTTACCACACCATGCACTTTACCACACCATGCACTTTACCACACCATGCACTTTACCACACCATGCACTGGTGCATTAGACGATCGCTCTCAGAAATTCGACCCCCGGGAAAGCTGGCGATGCCCGTGATATATGTGATTTCATCGTATTCGTTGGGAAACTGTTGACATATCTTCACATTCTGTAATTTTTCGGAGAAATCCCTATTTGACGGTATTTAACTATATTTTAACAATGCAAGTGGCAAACAATACGTATCGTAGACAGTGTCAGGTAATAAAGCAGTCAAATACAGCAGGCAGTACGATAACGGATTTGAAAAAGTGGCGCACTGCAAGGTTATATACGCAGTTGGTTGATTTTATGATTGTGCATCGACGTGTTCAGACGCCCTACAATAAAAGTGCTTGATTTTTGGAAGAGCGTCATTAATTTCTCGCGCGTGAAGTTTTATGTGGGTCTTAGTTACGTTGGTGAGACGGGTTTTGCGGTCGTAATCGCCCGGCTTCTGTTACCGCTTCTGGTTATATCCCGGTTTCGGGTTGGATTTACAGCTACATATTTGATGTAGATAAGCTATATCGTATCACGTGCGCGGTGTGTAAAATAAGCAAACATAATCGTAGACAGTTATCACGGAGACAACGATGACGACAAATATAATATTGCTGCTATGGGGTACTATTTTAGAAAAATTGGATCAATTGTTGGCGATTAGTATTAGGCCGTAGTGGTAATGGTGCATGAAGTTCGGCGTTTAGACAAACGTTATGTCGTTCTGGAAAATAGCTAATATGTTGGCCCGGTACGTTCAAATGTACATCACTACAGTTAGAGCGGGGCTTTCCCACAACTATAACTGTGACAAGACTATAACGAGTCCTCAGCTTTAACTGATCAGTAATCACTCACGGCTATAAGAGATCTCCAGCTAATCCCTAATCTCGAAAATGACACGCATACTGAGCCTACTGCGCTTAGCATCCATTGTTCTCAAGAACGGCGTAATTTTAGTATAAATGTTAAAGCTAGAGCAATGCCGTAACTTTAATCACGCCGTTAGTATTCATTTGTATGCGTATTCACTAGACGTGAATGGATTTTTGGATATTCAACGACGACGCCGAGTGGTATTCCGGGAAAGACCCAACGTCCGTTCTACATCCAACCGAACTGCATATAAACGCCATTAAAGGTTTTTCCCAGTAACAACATCCAGGGCAGCAGGTAGAGTGCCTGGATGTTTTGTCCTCCTAGAAATATCGGCCGCTGTGTGGCCAAGTGCAAACAGCTCTGTGATAATGATGTTGGCAAGCGATACTTCCCGCAGCGCAGGCGACGTAAATCATACTGGCAGGGTATCGTCAACGGCAGGTTACTCACAACGGAATGCAGCGTGCGCGCGCGCGCGCGTGTGTGTGTGTGTGTGTGCGTGCGTGCGTGCGTGCGTGCGCGCGCGCGCGAGCGAGCGCGAGCGAGCGTATGAGTCAGTCAGTGGGTCAATGCACGTGCACGTGCACGTGCACGTGTGTGTGTCAAAATATGCATACTGTAGTCAATAAA
This sequence comes from Lamellibrachia columna, assembly GCA_963662155.1. Lineage (NCBI taxonomy): Eukaryota > Metazoa > Annelida > Polychaeta > Sabellida > Siboglinidae > Lamellibrachia > Lamellibrachia columna. The sequence continues at coordinate 41,735,367 of OY759265.1, forward strand.
CGAACGAACGAACGAACGAACACATAATCACCGAATTTTGCACAGGCTAACTTTAAGTACAACATTCGATGGCAATGGAAGCAGATTGTGGAATTGTGGTCTAGAATCTAGAAAAGGATATTGTAAACTCTGCCCAAAAATCATCGCTCCATTTGTGTTGGACACAGTACGCTACTGTCAAGAAGTTGCAAGAAGACTGATTTCATCTTAAATGATCAAATGATGGATCGTTTGTTGTACATATCATTGTCTAACATCATCAATGTATCGAGACCTGTTGTAGAAGGTCGGACTGATTGTACTACACGGATGATGAAATACCGCTACACACGTAGTAGAAGGTCGGACTGATTGTACTACACGGATGATGAAATACCGCTACACACGTTGTAGAAGGTCGGACTGATTGTACTACACGGATGATGAAATACCGCTACACACGTTGTAGAAGGTCGGACTGATTGTACTACACAGATGATGAAATACCGCTACACACGTTGTATCGCAGCCGAACGTGAAGCCGAGAATGGCGAATTCATGTATTCGTGTGTCTGGAGTAAACCAAATATTCCTATTTGGTCCAGTCATTTCAATGTGGTGATCGACTTGGCTAACGAGAGATGCAACGAAGTGGCACCAGGGGTCGTGTGGTGGAGCGTTGGACTTATGGTCGAGGAGACCGGGGTTCAAAACCACGATTCGAAATTTGGGCAATTTAACTGATTTAATTGATTTAATCCACATTGCCTGCGTCTTTCGATCGCCTCTGCCTGGAACCCACACGGTGAAATGAAAAAAAAAAACCTGTCGTGGACTCACATTGGTGGCGATCTATATCTCTAAACTACAATTGGCGTCAAAATCGTGACACAAGGCCAATTATCAAAGTAAAAGTGGAAGTCAACGCTCTGGTACCAAAAGGGCTGGACATATTGATTACTGAGTAATAGAACTGTAAGTAGTAAAAGTATCGGTTAAGTCTTCGTTACTCCAATCCTGCTAGCTGCTGAAATGGATCTTTGGCTCTGGACAACGGTTAGTGTTCTGAGTGATAGGCTTTCGCGCCGCCTGGTTTTAATGTATACCTCCTGGATATAACCAGTGAACGTGTCTGTCTGTGAAAGGAAAAGCTTCATAACCGTAAGCCACTGGTACTTTGCTGGACAAGAACGGTAACATCTACTTTCACGTGGCGTCGTTTTGTGTTTCGACAAACCCGTGTAATCATCATATCAAGGACCGACCCATTAACATCGGTGGTCTGCAAGCGGCTTATGTGGGACATCAACGAGCCGATCGATGCAAATCCATGCGAACATCACCGCCGCTAGGCTGGCTTGTCCTCGAAAAGCGCAATAAAACCACATCCGGCGCACATTTTCAACGCCTCACTGTGTCGGTCGCGACGTCAAAGCCCAGACTAATCTCACGTCCCACGCCGCAGGCTTATCGCAAGTGTGCCTTTGTGCTAACGATGAGAGTGTTGAGGTCACGGCGATTTATCCACGCGACATCGATCTGCCGAATCGCTGGCAGTAGTAGCGCTCGGTGAGACGAGCGAGGTCGCGACAGCACTGGCTGGACCGATCACTGCAGTTCTGCCAACTTTTGATATCCTACTCGGTGCGAATTACGGTATCAGTTACTGATGTTTGACAAAGCCACCCGTTGACGATTCGTGACGTATTATCGGAAGGATTCGAATAAGTGATAGAAACTATTTTTTTTCGTTCGTCCATCGCAAAGCGATGAGGACTACTTCAGGCATCCGGGGTTGAGGGGGCTGGGTTGATCTGTGAGTACGCAGTTGGCTGAAAAGGCCAATCTGTGTCTGGAAGGTTCTCTGGCAGTGTGGACAGGGGATGGCAGCCGCATGTGGTGTCAGTGGGTAGTGCCTCCGTTTCTCTGCTGCAGCTATTCTGTTTGCCTCACAGGTTGCCTTTGTACAGGGAGGAGCGCCACTCAGCACGGTCCTTTGTTCAGGGAGGAGCGCCACTCGGCACGGTCCTTTGTACAGGGAGGAGCGCCACTCAGCCCGGTCCTTTGTTCAGGGAGGAGCGCCACTCAGCACGGTCCTTTGTTCAGGGAGGAGCGCCACTCAGCACGGTCCTTTGTTCAGGGAGGAGCGCCACTCAGCACGGTCCTTTGTTCAGGGAGGAGCGCCACTCAGCACGGTCCTTTGTTCAGGGAGGAGCGCCACTCAGCACGGTCCTTTGTTCAGGGAGGAGCGCCACTCAGCCCGGTCCTGAGCAGTGTGTTCCCAGGTGTTGGGGTTGATGGCAAACGCTTTCAGATTGTCTTTGAAACGTTTCTTTTGCCCTCTTTGTGAGCGCTGACCTTCTTGTAGCTCACCATAGAAGAGTCTTTTCGGCAGCTGATGATGTGGCGTATGAGCTGCATGGCCTGCCCATCGTAACTAAGACTGCATCAGGATGGTGTGGATGCTGGGTAGGCCTGCTTGAGCAAGGACCTCAGTGTCCAGGATCTTGTCCTGCCACTTGATGTTGAGGAGTCTTCTGAGGCTGGTTGTGTGGAAGTGATTAAGCTTCCTGGCGTGACGTTGATACACTGTCCACATTTCACAGGCGCAAAGCAGCGTGTGGAGTACTGTTACCCTGTACACCTTCAGTTTCAGCTAATGCCTGTTCTGTTCCAGACTTTGGCGTGTAGTCTGCCAAATGATGCGCTGGCTTTCGCGATGCTGGTGATGACTTCGTCGTCGATGACAACGTGTTTGGACAGCGTACTGCATAAGTATGTGAATCTGTTCACCACGTTCAGTCTTTGGCCGTTGGCTGTGACGCTGGCCTCAATGTACGGTTTTCCCGGAGCTGGCTGATTCATTACTTCGGTCTTTTTGATACTGCTGGTAAGGCCGAAGTCGACGCTGCGTTGCATTTCAGCAAATGGAAAGTATCTGATGATGTCTGTCATGACCTTGGTTTTTGCCTGAAGCCTCCTGAGGTTGAACAGCTTTCCATCCGTTCGGTATATGCTGCAGATTCCAATGTCACCATCTCTAAAAGCATCCGTCAAACATCCGAGAACATTAGACTGAACAATGATGGTGCAAGGACGCATCCTTGTTTCACAGTTTCTGAATCTGATTCGCAGCTAATAGCAATGAAGTTGATCTTTCTGGTTGTGTAGATGTTAAAACGCTTCTTGTTTAAAGTTGTTTATATTCGCTATGTTAACAATGTTTGATGGTAGTTTATTCCAGTCGCGTACCGTTTGTGGAAAAGTATTTACGGCAGGCTTTGTTAAATGAGTCTGGTTGGTATGCTAGTTAAATGAGTATGGTTGCTATGCTAGTTAAATGAGTATGGTTGCTATGCTAGTTAAATAAGTCTGGTTGGTATGCTAGTTAAATGAGTATGGTTGCTATGGTAGTTAAATGAGTATGGTTGCTATGCTAGTTAAATGAGTATGGTTGCTATGCTAGTTAAATGAGTCTGGTTGCTATACTAGATTGTGTGGATTACGGGAGTGGCGCTTAACTGGTTGTAAGCACTTGTGTGCGGGAATGGCAGTCTGGCCGTGATGGATTTTATGGAACATGGAGATTCTGACCACCTTCCTCTTGTTTTCTAAGGTATCCCGTTGGAGGGACTTCAGCATTGATGTTACACTGCTGGTTCGCTTGTAGTCTAAGGTATCCCGTTGGAGGGACTTCAGCACTGATGTTACACTGCTGGTTCGCTTGTAGTCTTTGCAAACAAAGCGAGCCAATCTTCTTTGGACTCTCTCGACTTGATCTTTAAGTTCCTGTGTGTAAGGGTCCCATACTGTCGATGAGTATTCAAGGTGTGGGCGAACAAGGGTTTGGTAGGCTGTTGATTTGAGGTCTTGGGGATATGAATAAAGGCTACGTCTAATAAATCCCAGGGCGTTATTCGCTTTGGCTGTAACAGCGTTAACCTGATTCCCCCACTTGAGGCTGTGTGTGATTTCTACATCTAAGTATGAGTGCGATGTTGTTTCTTGTAATATTGAGATGCCTAACGTGTATTTAAAGTGTTTGAGTGACATGTGACAGACGCAATAAAAAACATTTTGAAGTATTAAATTTCATCTGTCATAAATCCTGCTATTTGGACAGGGTGTTGAGATCTGACTGGAGTTTATGGAAATCTGGTGTGCCTCTAATCGGGGTATACATGACACAGTCGTCGGCAAACAGTCTGACTGTGGAGTTGATGTTAATTGGCAAATCATTAATATGCATAAGAAAAAGTAACGGACCGAACACCGTTCCCTGGGGCACCCCCGACTTGACATAGATCCACTCCGAATTCTCTCCATCTACAACTACTCTTTGCTTCCTTTTAGTGAGGAAATTTGACATCCAATGGAATGTGCTTCCAGTAATACCATAGTTGTTGATTTTATGAAGTAACAGTCTATGAGTTACCGTATCGAAGGCCTTCGAGAAGTCCACAATTACCATATCTACCTGGGTTCTATTGTCAAGAGATTGAGCCAGGTCTTGACTTGTATAGTCTGGAAAAGTTGGGTCTCTCAAGAGTGATGTTTGCGGAATCCGTGTTATTTGTCAGTTTAGATATTATAATGATCAAGATGTCTCATAATGTTGCTATACAGGATGTGCTCAAGCACCTTACGACATATGGATGTAAGCGAGACAGGTCAGTAATTACTAGGTGTAGATCTCTTTTTTGAAGATCGGAGATATATTGGCAATGAGCCAGTCTGATGGAACTACTCCTGTGTTTAGAGATATGTTGACAATGAGCCAGTCTGATGGAACTACTCCTGTGTTTAGAGATATGTTGACAATGAGTCAGTCTAATGGAACTACTCCTGTGCTTAGAGATATGTTGGCAATGTGTCAGTCTGATGGAACTACTCCTGTGTTTAGAGATATGTTGGCAGTGATCTTGGTCTGACATTGTTAGTTTTGTGTGTAGTTTTACGTTTGTGTTTTGGAGTGGCGATAAAGCAGCTTTAGGTGTTCCTAGCTGCTCATTTTCATCATTCAGTGATGCTAAGCTATGAAATCTGTTAGACAGTTCTATTGAATTATCGGTGAAAAATGTCCTAAAGAGTAGTTAGGTAGACCACAGGCATAGCAAATCTAGAGCACTCCTGTATGGTTGAGTTCTTCACAACTGTGTGTGTTCATGCTTATGCAATCAGCATGATACCATCCAAAGCAGTTATCGCATATTACACCCTTCTGGCTCCACTTAACAGCTTTGTTGCACAACTGACAGGGATGCCTCGGCCTACAAGGACCTGGGTCCACAACTGACAGGGATGCCTAGGCCTGCAAGGACCAGGGTTTACTTCTATGTCGTGAGCAGTGACAATTAATAGAACACATAAGTAGGACAGTTTAACTTTGTATTACTGTTGGGGTTTGGAATGGCGACTTTGTATAAACCTGCGCTGATTGTACGCCTGCCAGTCAGTATATTTTCTCTGGAAAGTGAGCTGTCTCTGTACGACGTTGAGTGCCCTGTTTGTGAACAAGCATATTGTGTATAATGCTCAGTGTAAGATCCTATTATTATCACACCAAAGAATGCGATGGTACCCATGGATAATTTCGAGTTCGGGACATCAGTACCTAGGTTCAGGCTTTCTTCAGAGTCATGAGAATTATCAGGATGGGCCCTCGGGGGCGGCTGTTGACAACCAGAACGTACAACTTTGATGACAATAAACAGTGAGATAACCATATACGAGAACTGCATGTTAACGTGTTAGGACCCCTGTCAACGATGGTTAGACTAGCCACACCAGACTAAGATGTTCTAAAAGTATTAATAAACGTATCTGTATCATTGTAAAAATAATGTAAGATATACATAGTAAAAAAATAAAAGTTTGAGATAAAATAAAAACATAGTATATTTAATCTTTCGTGAAGATGTGATGTGCCCGTGCAGTAAAAAGTTAGAAGTCTTCATCCCATTACACTGGGAATAAAAGCACGTCTTGTTGAAATGCTTTGTTAGTATACAGTTGATAAGAGGACTGCCCCTGCCTATCTGTGTTGCTGATAACCTTGCCGGCACGAAGACCAAACCGAACTATATTATCGCCCAATAGCAATGTTTATAAAGGTCCGAAACCACTTCAGCGTTAAAATATTATAAAACCATTTGTTGATGCAAACACTATAGTACGTAGAGACAAAATATGCACCAATGCCGGAACAACGGCTTAGTAGTGGTACTAAGGAACCGATTTAGGTCAGGCAACGACAAAAACAAGTATCACCTTATGCGACACCTAGCGACCAAACCATTGTGACAGGGAAACGCTCAGATGTCTCATCGTTGTCCTGAACCCTTGCGTGCCATCATGCCATCATGCCATCAAGGAATTATTTCACCATGGCGATGAACTTCCGTGGGCATCCGTACTTGGACATGATCCTTCACAAGTCCACACGACTGACAGTGTCGAAGGCCTTGGGCAGATCGACGTAGGTGGAGAACAACTCGGCATTTGGTTCCCGATATTTCTCTTGAAGCCTCCTTGCAGCGAACACCATGTCTACGGTTCCGCGCTCTTTCCGGAATCCCCATTGGCTCTCTGGTAGGAGTCCCTGGTCGAGGTGCAGTGTGAGACGGCTGAGCAGGATCTTGGCGAGTATATTGCCTGCGATGGAGAGGAGTGAAATGCCTCGGTGGTTTTCGCAGGACTGACGGTTCCCTTTACGTTTGTACATATGTATGATTGAAACATCTTTGAAATTCTGCTGGATTGTCTCTTGCTGCGACATGAGTATAAATAGCTGGTGAACTTTTTCAGTCAGAGCTGTGCCACCTTCCTTGTAGACCTCAGTCGGGATTGAATCTGAACCAGGAGATTTGCCAACGGAGAGAAGATGAATGGCTTTCTGGGTCTCTGGTAGAGTTGGTGGGTCATCCAGTGCTTTCTGGGTCTCTGGTAGAGTTGGTGGGTCATCTAGTGCTTTCTGGGTCTCTGGTAGAGTTGGTGGGTCACCCAGTGCTTTCTGGGTCTCTGGTAGAGTTGGTGGGTCATCCAGTGCTTTCTGGGTCTCTGGTAGAGTTGGTGGGTCATCCAGTGCTTTCTGGGTCTCTGGTAGAGTTGGTGGGTCATCCAGTGCTTTCTGGGTCTCTGGTAGAGTTGGTGGGTCACCCAGTGCTTCATTTGTTGGGATTTGGGGCAGGCGATTGATGGCTTCATCGTTGATGGCTGAAGGACGACTTAATACACTGCTGAAATGTTCAGCCCATCTTTCAACAGGCTTCGTCTTGTCAGTGATCAGTGTGTTCCCATCTGCGCTGAGGATAGGGGATGGTCCTGATGACGTCGGGCCATAGACTTCCTTCAGCTCGTCATAATTTTGTCATGTCGTGCCTGTCAGCATAGCCTTGAATCTCGTCAGCTTGTTGCTCAGCCAGGAGTCCTGCATCTGACGGAGTTTCTGCTGTTGAAGGTGTCTTTCTTGAGGCTGGACTTTTGATCGTTCAAGTAGGCTTTGTGGAGGCGATGTTTCTCATCCAACATCTGCTTGATCACGTCGCAGTTTTCGTCAAACCAATAATTGTGCTTTCGGTAAGAGGGCCCTAGGATCTCTGTAGCGATGTTGTAGACCAGCTCTCTGAGGGTCGCCCAGTCTGTCTCCACATTCTGACTGTCCAGTGGGTGGAACCAAGACGTTCTTCCAGGGTGTCAACAAAGGATTGTTTGGTGACAATGTTTTTCAGTGTGGTGATGCTGAGCCGTTTAGGAGTCTTCTTTCCTTGGGGGCGTCTCTCGTATTGGATACGGATGTTGAGCTTAGAGACAATGAGGCGGTGAACGGTCTAGCGCCACACATGAATTTGGTCACTCGTACATCCTGCCTATCCCTCTTCCTGACAATGACGTAATCGATGAGATGCCAATGCTTAGAACGAGGGTGCATCCATGACATGCTATTGTGGGTAGGGAGGCAGTAGACTGTGTTGATGATCAGTAGTTCATGTTCCGCGCAGGTATGTAGCAGTAGAAGGCCATTTCTGTTGCAGCGGCCGACGCCATACTTCCCAATGTCTCCGTCTCAGGAGATGTTGTCAGAGCCTACTCTTGCATTGAAGTCACCAAGGATGATGAGTTTGTCAGCTCTGGGAACATTGGCAATGACGGAGTGCATTTCTTCACAGAACTTGTCCTTCACATCTTCAGGGTTGGTCATGGTTGGGCCGTAGGCACTGACGATTGTGACACGCGTTATTTCATACGAGTGGGGGAGTTTCATGGTCATGAGCCGATCGTTCACAACTTTTGGAGGTCCTGCTAGCTTTCCCACAAGCGCCGTCTTAACTGCAAAGCCGACAACTGCCTCACGCCGCTCTTCACTAACTCTTCCACTCCAAAAGAAGGTGTAACCAGCGCCCTTTTCACATAGTTGGCCTTCTCCTGCGAGCCGAGTCTCATTCAGGGCCGAGATGTCGATGTTGTATCTGGCTAGCTGTCTTCTAATCAGAGCAGTTCTCCTCTGCGGTCTGTCAGCATCATCTCTGTCTAAAAGTGTGCGCACATTCCATGCGCCAAGGATGAGAAGAATGAACCTCAGCTTTTTCTTTTTAGAAACCAGTCAGTCGTGTACACTATTATTGTTTAGGAGATCAGAGGTGGATTCACAGCACACGTTTTGGCAAGACAAGTTGGATGCAAACATCGTGCGATTCTCCGACATTGAGAACACTACGTGTTTACAGAGATTAACAAATAAAAGTTATCATGAAGGCGAAGAAGAAGAAGACTAGCAAACAAGCATTGAGACATATAGATGGTCAGACAGGAAGAAACGATTGTATTACAACTGCTAAATTGCCAAATATATGTTCCTCAAATGCGAATTTTGCTTTCTTATGTTAACAAAATAAAATATTCATCAATGTTTCCCTTTCATCGTATCCCTAGTGTTAGTGTGCGTGCATGCGTGCATTCGTGCGTGCGTGCATGCGTGCGTGTGCGTATAAGTTTGAGTTACCGTTTTATAATAATGAAAATTATAGTTACGAAGGTGAACATATAATATATACAAATAATCAAACAATCTCAGATAATATTCCTGACTGACATCTTCTCATCAAAACCTAAATGATTGCGCTTCCGGACTATTTCGCTACATAGATATTCGCTACGCAGTGAGTTGTGTCAAACGATGCAGTTTGTCGCATTTGCCTCTTCGTGTGCGGCGAATTGTCTCCAGCCGCATAATAGGGTCATTAGGATAAAGTTATGGCTTATCAGCAAAACCATTCGCGTTCTTTCGGTAATGCATGTAATGATCGCTTCATATTACTACAGTAATCGGACAGGTGATCCATTAGCATATTGAGACAAAGTAGGCCAGTCAGGAGATATGATAGCAACAATTCTGAATCTCTCTTCCTTCGATTCCGTTGCAGTTTGACCAAAATGTTAAATTCTTATATGAGCAGAAGAAAGTTGTATCCACAGTCATTGTATCACTATTGTTAGATCGCTCTTACGATGTTCGTCAATTAATTAGGTAAAAGGTAAAAATACTGTTCTTATGTAGATGTAAATCTGGTGCTTCTATTTTGAATCTATATTCAACCACGCCGCAATTACTGCGCGAATACTGTTATTCATACATGCATGTATGCATGTATGTATGTATGTATGCATGCATACTTACATACATACATACATGCATACATACATACATACATACATACATACATACATACGTACGTACAAACGTACGTATGTACATACGTACTTACGTATTTACGTACACGCACACGCACACACATACACACACACACCGTTCTTGTACAGACCAGAATTGATTGAGAATGTGAATACTCGAGACGCGGTCACGGACACAAGAAATATTGCAGACGAAATATCTGCTTCCGTAAACTCGGTTGATAGAACACCAAGAAAGCGCAATCGAAATGATGGAACTTAATACACCAGCAGTTTCCGACATCAATCTTCCTTCGGTTTCTCCCGATTAATCTTCCGAGTCATTTTACGAGTTTTTACACGTCCATTTATAGGACAACAACATATAAACGGCTTAAATCAAGCTAAACGCTCGTTCAAATGTGAGATACCAGAAATGCTCTCCGTTGGAAAAAAATGCCAACGTTTCTGATTGAACTAGTTGTCAGTGCCTCTCGGTGGATTAAATGGTCTATAATGTCAACACACTGCTTGGTCTGAAATCCATCTACATTTGTGTGCGACTGATACCAAAACATGTTGAGCACTGCGTTAAATCTATGAATCCAATTATAGCGCGCGCGGTGCATTATGGAAGAGCATCAGGCTCTTATTCTAGAAGACCGGGGTTGGAAATATCCCGCTGTTGTTTTAAGCTTGGACAACTGCTTCATATGTCTCTCCCTCCACCCCCACCCCCTCCGCTCCACCCCCACCCCCTCCGCAGCTTGCTCAACTGGAAACTTAGTACCTGCATGGCTATAAACAATGATTGGATATTGCGAAACGAGCAACGTTCCAGCGGACTGAAATCTCCCAGAGTGTTCGCTTGGAAATGTCTGCCAAGTGTGAAGTGCATCATCATCATCATCATCAAGTCAGCCGTAGCCCGTTTGGGGTGTTGACATCCTTCTGGATCCTGGCCAACTTCCGTACAATTCACATCCGGCTGTCCGTTGCCGCACGTTATGCATACCTGTAGTCCGTCTTGGTTCTACCCCTTGACTTAACAACGTGCTTAACCTTGTTCCAGAGAACACAATACGGCTGTTTTGAAACGGTACCTCTAGTTTTAGTGTTATCTTGTATTACACATAATCTGCATGTGATTCGTCCCAGACACATTCGTGAAATGGCATGATTCCGTTAATTAGAATAGCCACAATGGCCAGACAACAGCCAGCGATTGCGTACAGCAGTAAACAGCGCGTAAGTTGTGTATCAATAATGTATGATTCAGTCGTCATTGTTACGTAAACGTTACGTGATCTTAATATACTGCTACCATCTGTTCCGATTTAGCTGCATCTGCGCAATACTGATGTGACAATTTATATTATTCCTCATCAATGAGTGTACTTATCGCGGTAGTGGATAATGACGAATAATAATAATTTGACCATTATTATTATCATAGTAATATTTATTATACAGATCCGTCGAAATTATTATTCCAAGGTACTGTACAATGGCATTTGTTTAACTTGATCATGGCATAATAAGTTTGCATAACATATGTTTTAGTATCTGCAATTATTTATGTTAAACCAGAATAACAAGTGTTAATTGTGCAACTAGATTACATTGGTACCCACACAAATAAGACTACACAGTTAATTAAGTTCACAACGGTAATTAATAGTAATTATACATACAATGTTCTACTGCTGTGTTCAATTCTAAGTTAATTATGGAAAAGTGTGTTTTAAGAAGGAGGAAGAACCATCGTCTGCCTGGAACATGAGCATTGTGATGTGCAGTTGGTTCCATGCACGGGAGAAGAACCGTTCGCCAATTTAGTTCGAGGAATAGTTTCACGCTACTGTGTCGGAACTTCTCGGAAGAACGAAGTCATTTCACGGTATTTGAAAATGAAACGCATGTATTTGAAAGTGATGCGGCGTTTCACTTGGAACCTCTGCGGTTCCAATTGCATGGTTATGGTCGCGTTTAGTCGTAACAGGCGTGGCGCATTCGTTGTATTCTGAGTAGGCTACGGCAACAGTGGAAGCGCAAAATTACTAGGACATGCACTTGTAAGCTGTTTCGTATGCTCATGACTGAATTACGTTGAATGCGTCCAATGATGTGAAGGCGGCGGCATGGAGCTCAAGAAACGTTTTGCCACGTACCGTTCGAGGTACTTGGTGCCGTCGACGGTCTCTCCTGTGTTAAACATAAAGGAAGAAACTGCCGGTTTGCTGACTTCGATTGAATGACGAGGAATTTTTTTCCCGAGTTGTGGCATGTTGATCTTCGTCAGTGCAGGCTGAATTCTGGAAATAGCTTGGTGTCACATTTAAGTGGTAAGATATGCGAAACAAAAGTAATGGTTTTCCACCTATGCACCTATAAGAGTTGCTAAAACATAACCATTTGTACCTACTGTTAAGAATATCACGCCGATGGTTTACTAGAAAAACCTTGTTGAACACACAACATCTTAATTTCATGAACCGTGCCGTACTGTTAGATAACACTACGTCAAGTGTGCGGTATTCTGGCAATATTCGCTCGCCAAATGAAAATATATTCGTATAATTTATACACCTATTCCTATTATTGCCAATAGGATATGGCCATGCTATTTGCGTCCAAACTCAACTTATGTAACATAAGCTTGGCCTTTGTTTACTAAATTAATCTTCTTTCTGGCAAAATAACACGTTTGTTTGAGACATTGAATTGGATCTGTGTATGGCGGCCTCCTTTATTACGTCACCTTAGTCTAGGTCACCCCGATTTTATAGAACTGCTCATGCGCTTATCGGTTGCGCTGGTTAACAGGTCAGCCCTCACTCATTCGGAGAAATAACCGGATTCTCCAACTTTTAGAACACATTCTGAGTAAACCACTGGCGTGATATTCTTGATTTTAGTTGCACGTGGTTAGCTTTATTATCTCGTTTAAGTAAAGAGCCCCCAACCATGACTTTTGTTTCGATTTAAGTAGGGACGCAATACGTGTCTCGGAACAAATTGTCTAATTATTACTGAACAAATTACATATTATTCCGATTCCGGAACCGTCCGCCTGATACTGAAATTAATCTTTTCAATTATCAGCAAACAACCAGAGTACATATAACCACTTTTTGGGGGTATGTATTGATGACGCTCTGAACTGGAAATATCAGATAAATACGGGAAGATTAAAATTGTCAAAAGGCAGTTGTTTCACTGATAGAAATGGAATCCATGCCTTGTACTTTGTTTAACCATATTTAAACTATTGCTATGAAATATGGGGAAACACGCCACAAACGTTCATGGCATTACTATAAAGCAGAAACGAGTAACTCGGTTAGTATGTGGAGTCAAACATCACGAACATAAGAGCATTCTCTGTCAACAATGATGGGTTCTAACGTTTGTGTATACATTCAAGTTCAAGACGGCTATTGTTATGTTTAGGGTAGTAGTAGTTTACAAATCATCATTTATTTAGCAACGGTTACAAATTGTTATATGTTGTAAGTAATGTAAATATTATATAGTCATATGTCATACCAGTTAACCATGCCACAGTTGTTTTTCGTTTTCTTGTTGCAATAACAAAACGTTCTATGACTAAAATTACAATTATGGTGGGGGAGGGGTGAAACATAGGTAAGTATCGCCATTCATTTCACCCCTTTTCCAAATTACCATTTTTCATATTCTTGACTGATTTACACTTGTTGCAATTTTTTTATTGTTATTTCTGTTATTGTAACTGTGTGTTGGAAATAAATGATTGATTGATTGAATTATTCAGTAGCATGAATTGGGGCAATGGTGGTGGAGCGAAATCGCCAGGGCTCGAACGACATCACGTAGACTGAATATGGCCCCCTGTCGATAGGCCGCCGCTATGCCACTGAGCTATCGCGACCTGTCCAGGGGCTTGGATCGAATTGCAATTTTCAAAGATATTAAAAATGTATCAAGCCTGCATTAAGCTGTCGCGCAAGTCGGTTGGTCGTGGACGGGACACGGTCCCTGGTCCGCTGGTTTGTTTCGTCGATGTCATCCAAATAAAACGAGGCATGCGATCTATCGGCCGGACGTAAGCCTATTTTTTATTGCCACAACTGCGCATACACGCGCCAAGCAAAAGTGCACGCAGTCATGCATCCGTTTATCCTTTTATCATTAAACCGGTTATTCAGTAATCCGAACGTTTCGTGTAATGTGCTTCATTAAACTGTTTTGTTTATTTTACAATTCCGACTGGACGGATAGTAAAAAGGTAAAGGTATGTTCTTATATAGCGCGGTATCCGGTCCATAGGACTGCTCAAATCGCTTTACACTTCACCCCCTGGCAGACCTGTTCATTCCAAGGCCATCTCAACTTCTTTGGGAAGTATTCAGCCACGCTGCAATTGCTGCGCGAAAGCTATTTGTTCACATATCCACCACTGTCTGTATTGCCAGGTACTCATTTATACAGCTGAGTGAACTGTGGCAACGTGGGGTGATCAAACTTGCCAAAGGTTCGAAGCGACCGCAGTGCCAGTGGGATTTGAAACCGGGTTCTCTCGATTGAGAGTCCGGCCTTCTAACCGGTATGCTATCGCGCCCCACTGTGATATGATTCACTAACCGGTTTGTTTTAAATCACTAAAAACATAAAAACCTTGCATATAGGTATTGGGCGAAAATAGGGTGCTTCACTAATGCACACGATTCGATAATACATCCCAAGCCACTGAGAACTAACATGTGCGGATAAAAGACACACGACTGTATCTGAGGCGACTACGTTTGTAGTGATGGAGAATAATTTTGTGTCATCAACTTACGCCGCCGCCGCTGTGTAATAAAACAACGCGCTTGCTATGACGGGCGTTTCCGCCATTGCAACGAAAGGTCACGCGCGCAGCTACTGCTGTATTTTACGATAATGTATTTTACGCGACAGTAAACAAAGAACCGGGTCGCTGCTGACAGCGCGCCGTGTTATTGGTGCCGACGCAGGTGCGTTATTAATGGAGTGATTGATGGTATGAATATTCACCGACAGCCGCTTGCTTGACGTCGCGCTGTTATGTCGGCCGCCGAATGACGGAAGCCACGACACGTTGCTTCGTTCTTTTTTAGAACATGTTTTCAACATGCTCGACATGTGTCTACGTAATTTATTACGTTAATGCCATGCTATTATATTTCGTCAATCCTTCTGCATATTTATGAATGGATCAACTGGTCATATATGTTTGTCCGTCAGTGTTTCTGTGTGTCTGTTTCTCGGTCTATCTAATTGTGTGTGTGTGTGTGTGTGTGGGCGTGCGTGCGTGCCGGAAGTGATTGGTCAACACAAATTATACCATTACACATAATATACAAAATATATATATATATATATATATATATATATATATATATATATATATATATATATATATATATATATATATATATAATATATATATATATTATATATATATATATATATATATATATCCTAGGCAGTATTTTGTAGAAATGCCTTCTCTGATATAGATGTTCTTCATCTGTTTTACAAAACGATGAGATACCTCGGTGTTTCTACGTATTCACTGGAGGCAGCAGCACCGCGAACACCACATGTCCTCCTTCAACTGAAACACACATTATGTTATATTGTCTACTATTTCTTGCCGTCGTCATGGCAACCGAGGTATTTCCATATCAGGTGTGCGGCACAAGAGGCGCAAGAGGCAGTAAGTTGATTCGGTTCCACTGATTACAGTCCATGATTGATCTTTATCCCGTTTTAGTGATGCGACTCATATTTGCTGCCATAAATCATCCTTGTCTGCTGGACCGTTTCTCAGAGTCGTTACGTGTCACGCGTCGCGGTTATTGTCGGGCCGATTGGAGCGTAAATCCCAAGGAGAACTCCCCCTCCGTTCATGGCAGGGATGTCCTGCACTGGCAAATCAGTCCTTGTGATCCGTGCATCACTGTTGCATCCAACCAAGGCAAACGACGGTCGGCAATATCGACCCTAGTTGGGACAATTAAAATTCTTCTTTAGGACGACATCATCAAAAACGTTATGATTTTTATTTTCGATTATTATTCATGGAAAAATATGAGTAAGATACACACGTGCACTCCACTGTGTTATTTTTAGTCAGCCATACACCAACTTTGTTGCAAAATATAGTTAATAATTTTCGCCGCACCCATAAATTACATTTACATTTACATATGCCCTGACCTAAAACCGGAAATTTCTCATGGAGTCGTCTTGATTAATTGTCCCTACTCGTGGAACGTATTTATCCTGAACAAGTATTTGCTATGAATACAATATTGCTTAGTATGTGGCATACGAAGAATCATCCATCTATCTCGACCCATTTATAATTCATACAACATTGTTACAATCTTAAAATCCATTACTACAGTCTGCGTGTTTACATGAGAAATTTGGTTCACCGCAGCTGTCTGTAACGTGTATGCGACGCAGCGTATTTGCTAGGTCAA
This sequence comes from Lamellibrachia columna, assembly GCA_963662155.1. Taxonomy (NCBI): domain Eukaryota; kingdom Metazoa; phylum Annelida; class Polychaeta; order Sabellida; family Siboglinidae; genus Lamellibrachia; species Lamellibrachia columna. Next base: position 41,751,512 of record OY759265.1, read on the forward strand.
ATATGCAGAGCTTAGATACACGTCTACTGTAAGAGCTTTCATTAGTGCATAAAGCAGCAGCGGATCCGGGGAGTCTTGGGGTCAAGACCCCCCTTTAGGCAGGGGGACTTGGAGGGGGGATTTAGCTGGGTTTTTTCATGGCTACACAAGCGGCGTTTTTTGTACACGCACGCACGCACGCACGCACGCACGCACGCACGCACGCACGCACGCACGCACGCACGCACGCACGCACGCACGCACGCACGCACGCACGCACGCACGCACGCACGCACGAACGAACGAACGAACGAACGAACGAACGAACGCGCACAAGAACGAATGCGCGCACACACACACACACACACACACGCACGCACGCACGCACGCACGCACGCACGCACGCACGCACACACACACACACACACACACACACACACACGAGCCAGTGAGCTCGTACACACACACACACGCACGAACGCACGCACGCACGCACGCACGCACGCACGCACGCACGCACGCACACACACACACACACACACACACACACACACACACACACAACGTTTCAATCTGGTAAACCATTTGTCAAATCCAATTAAAATAACTATGAACACTTATGACGATTAAACGTTAAGTAAACGAGCTGTGTTTCATTAAAAACAATTAACAATGCATGCGCCTTTCCCATTGTGAGTTTCTGTATTTTCACTACTGGGGTGCCACTGTTGCTTTTTTGAAGGTTTCGTACCCCGACGGTCGATTTTAATTGATAGCAATGTTTTGAGCTCAGAACAGAACTGTTCCGGGTTGTTGAGAGCATCAACTGAATTCCGTGACTGTATCTGTTGTGAAACTGACTATACGGACAATCCGATCGCAGACGTGAGGTATTGCGACTTTTATGAAGCTTGCCATGTTTCTAATTTCTAAACGCAATAATGCAGCGATACACACTATAGGCACATATTAACGCGTATATTCGATGGGCGCAAACGCACCATCGATTCAGCCGTCAACAAACTGTTTGTACGACAATTGCGTGTCAGATCCTAGTCCGAAAATATAAAACTAATGATTGTGTCAGCAAAGAATGCATCGTGCCTACAATAACGCTTACTGATATTAAACACAAATCACAACACTAGCTCCATAAAGCAAAATTTATCTACCGTTTGAATAATTTCGGTCATGATCTAGACCGCGTTAAAATTGATCTGCGATTTGCAGCGCTCCCTAATCGTTCGAGACAGGGGCGGAGTAGTTGTTGTTTGGCTGTTTATGTCATAGCCGCTGTTCATTTGTTAACTACTCCCCTGACGTGATATAAGTACAGGACCCGATGTAACTGCGGAAAGCGCGCAGTTGAGAATGACAATGCGGGTGCACGAAACAGCGTGAGTTGGGGCTCGCGAAACTGCTACAGAGGAAAGCGGAAGAAAATGACGTTTCAAACATATATAGTTTGTTTTTACGACATAGAAAGTTACAACGTTGATTGCAGTATATCGGTACATATCTGAAGTGTGACGACAGCATTGAACTCACACAGTGACAGCAGCGACAAACGAGGAAAATCATTCGGCAAAACGTTCACAACTTCGCACGTGTGCCCGATGCATTGTTGTCAAACTGTCAAGCTCGTAATAATTGCCGTCGTCCCGACCCGACGCGCGTCACGCAGATATTCGCCGATGTAGACCTTCAATCTGCTCGGTTCTATTTCTTCCATTTCGTGCAGCACGTCCAGGCTTATCAAGCTTCGCGACCACTCTGACCATCGGTTGTGATGTATTTTGACGCCACGAACGCCCGCAAATCCGTGTCTGTAATTTTTCTGTAGACCTTGTCAAAATGTTAACATATATTTCCGTCCGAGTGTTTCCTACGCCCGTAAGACTTACAGGTAAACAGTATGAGTTGGCACTTATTGTGTGGCCCAATTAGCGGGGATTTCTGGCGGGCGTCCGTGTTAATGACCAATTATCAGTACGTGTTTTGTTATATGGTGAATTATCCCGTGTTGTGCTGGAAAAGTAATTATCTCGCCGCCGCTGGTTGCATTTCAAATTTCAACGAAGTACTATACTGTGGAACTAATAGAACGTTGCTACGATGCGCCTTCCTCTCACGTAGTTCTGCGGTGTTCCTAATACGTATTGGGCACTTAATGTTAAGCTCTCCGCAAGAGATAACATTCTTGCATCCCACATACGTCATCTCACTATCTTTCTACCTGATAACCAGTTTACTGCTGGCTGCATTGTTCAACCATTCCACGAGCACCGTCGCGTTATCACTCTCACAACAGTTTTAATGTTGGTTATCATCATTTATTATTCATATTTCATGTGTGGCCAACTGAAACTTGTGTATCAGCTTGTATTTTAATAACGTAATACATAATGCCAAGTGTGTGCGTGCGTTCGTGCTTGCGTGCGTGTGTGTGTGTGCGTGTGTGTGCGTGTGCGTGTGCGTGTGCGTGTGCTTGTGCGTGTGTGTGTGCGTGTGTTAACTGACGTTCCTTCATTTAACATTACCATCCTAAGGATCCACCTCTTCCACGTGTCTCGGTGGAATGTTATCAGTGTTATTCTCCAGCTAAGGAGACGACATTCAACGCGTATGTAACGACGCGCCAGAAACCACGATAATGTCGCTACAACCGACCGTAAAATTGGTTCGGCGTATCTGCGCAGAAAGCAATCAACTGGCGACGCCGTTCTCTGCCTTCCCAATCACCAAGTCTAGCCGTCGTTTATGAAGAATTGGGGAATGTTTACGACCAGCTTACATATGGCCAGTCACTGGGCCAACTTCGTGTTGCAATGTCAACGATTGCTGCTAATTGGAGAATCCGAGGCAGCAGCGTTGAAAGTAGCCTCGATCAACCATGCTCCGTGCTGTGGCGCCACCGTTTGTCGCACACATTATCGCCTGGAACCAATGTGTAATTTTTATTGTTACGGAAATTATGTATGCGTCCTGATTGTGGGCGCATACATAATTAATTAAATACGATGAAATCCGGACGCTTGGCTGATTTATAAAATAAGAGTGAACTTTTATCAGTTGATACGATGCAATTCGAATTAACTTTAAACTTTGTTTACATTGACACAACTGTCAGACTGAAATGTTAAATCAGACAAAAAATTGCATCTCGATAATGACGCTGGTTGGCGGCTGGCGCTTCATGGGAACGCCTACACAAAATGGAGTGGTGACAGTGGGTAACAACGAGACCACGCCTCTACAGCCAGACTCTCCGCTTGGCGAATTCACGAAGGCGATATAAGCGAGACTACGTTGGAAGCTGGAGTTCGGGTTATCATTGGCGCGTAGGTCATCGGTGCAGCAAAGCTGATAAGTCGCCTTTCAGTTCTAGCTCAAGAAGCTCAGGAATGACAAGAATGAGTTGTACTTGGTTAAGACTGTTTGGTAGCAAAGTAGATACTGTTTCGTAATTACTCATGCAGAAGGCCGACGTGAGTATTGTTATGCTTAAGGTCAAACCGACAAATATCTAGGCCAGATGTGTCAGGGTCATCGGATCCATGTTTCGATAACGGGATTAATGGCCAAGCACAACGGGGAAAACTCACCGGGGATTAGTGAGTGATGGTGATCTCCTTTGAGTTAGTTTTAGTTGCATTCTGTGTTTACCGATCAGTGAATTTGTAGAATTTACGCTAACATTAAATAAATATTAAGCTTACACAATGCATACACGGAAACGTCCTACCACGAATTGTCTAAAAAAAATGCGTTGTCCCGGTGATTAAGAAACGAATGGCCCAGACGGAAAAGAATGGTTAATATTACAAAATATGTTATTAATGCAACGAGTTATGTGACGTTTGTTCAATTAGTATAGCATTTGGACAAACATAAACCATTATGTTCATGTGGATTTAGCGTGAACATGAAGAGGATGTACGCGTGCTTACACGCAAGAGTCGTGCGTGCGTGCGTGCGTGCGTGCGTGCGTGCGTGCGTGCGTGCGTGCGTGCGTGCGTGCGTGCGTGCGTGCGTGCGAGTGTGTCATTGGATAACTGTGTGTGTGCCTGCCTTACATAAAATAACTAGTGCAACGCGTCACAGAGAACACTTCCGTCGAGTAGAATGTGCCGACATGTTCTACATTTGTAGCGCGCTGCATTTGATGTACAAAGGAGTGTTGTATTAGTTCCAATGCAGAGGTGCCAAGTCTACCGCATTGGCGGTAGAATTATCGCTTTTTCTTCGGTGTTTACATAATCTACCGCTCTACCGCTTTCGAGCCAACATATCCCGACAAACCGCAATTTCAAGGCTAAAACATTAAATGTACTCATTTCGAATCAATATATACTGCCAAATCACCATTTCACGTAGAAATTGCAACAGAAAATGTACCACAAGTAAGCAAATATACCCTAAAATTGAGACATTATTTCACCAGGAGCGGGAACCTCCTTTTTCGTAACCCGCCTCGCAACCGCGACGATATGACCGCTGCATCAGTTATCTACCGCCCTCACATCATGAAAAGCGGCAGATCTACCGCTTTTTGTTCGATATTACTTGTCTGCCAATATGAACCAGGCTCTCTCAGAAACGACTGAAATTGATATCTACATTATAATACGACTTTTGTGTTTATGATATCCTCACCACAGGTAGCATTGACGCATAAAACGTTAGATTCCCTCATGAAGTACATGTAAATGCCATCTAATTCACCTGGGCAACCCTGCTGACAAACATTCATAAGGTGTACGTAAGTCAATAAGGTGTACGTAAGTCAATAAGGTGTACGTAAGTCAATAAGGTGTACGTAAGTCAATAAGGTGTACGTAAGTCATTCATGATCAATAAATCACCGGAGCATGATTCAACGTAATAATAATAATAATAATACATTTATATTTCCAACATTACATATATGCAGTGTGTATGCACGCATTGCTAATGCAAATATTTATATACAATGCTCATTTAAATCATGTATAGTTAAAAGATGAATAGTTCCAATCATATTGTGCTAGAATATCGTTGAAAATAATATGATAAAATTGTGTCGTTTGCAGAAAGACGAAACAGCGGAAAGAGTCATCGAAAACGGACGAGGCGCAACCAAAGGGAAAGTCGAAGTCAACTTGCATCATCATGGTGACCTTGACTCTCACTTCCCTGTTGCTACTGGTAACCGACATCGCCTTGGCTACCAACGGATGAACGAAAGCTAGCCCGGCAACGGCAACAGAACAGACGTCCACCGATTGGGGGAATTTTCACGTGAGCAACGCGTGATTTTTCAACGCGCAAATACAGCGAGATTATGTTAAGTTAATCTGGATACTATTCCCTCGCACGACTGAAAACTGCATTTTGATATATGTGGCAGAAAACGAGATTAGCTAGATTCTCGAACTGTCGCATTTAATTAGCACGCATGCGCACAATTGGTGATTTGTGTTTCTTACTTGCCGTGTGGATAAACACTTAACTGTCATTTTGAGCGAAAGACCTGAAGAGTTATATTGCCTTCAACCTACCATGAGTGCGCAAGACACCAATAACACCGGAGAAATGTTACCGCTTCTGCACATGGCAACAATTGAGCAATCATCACTTATATTAACAATGTCGACAACACTGTTATAATATGGCTGGCTGACAACATCGGACTATGCGTTTTACGACACGCGAAGATGCGTTTCGAGCCAGATCTACAAATCGTTGTATTAACGCAGAGTTGTTGATGTGTTTGTTCGTTTGACACTAGAGCGTTTCGGGGGGCAGCTGTATTTGTATCAAATGGTACAGTTGCTAATTACACCCCCTGTTATCGCCCGAAACGGTGGCGGAGTAGCACAACTAAACGAAAAAGCACGTAGGCCGCGTCCGATTATCTGTGTTACTCCGCCAGCCGCCGAGGACTGCAGATCGCAAATGTATAACTTTATATTTATTTAACAAGCAAATTCAATGCTATGTTCCATGTTCTCTATCGTCGACTATGAATATGTTATCTAGTAGGGCCGGAACGATACACTACTTCACGTTATGATACGTATCGCGATACAGAGGTCGTAATGCGATACATCTCGCGATACAGACTGACTAGAATGATACAACAACAGTAAAACACACGTTTATTTATCGCGCGGACAAGGCAACGCTACAGCAGACATCACGTCGTCACTCACATGAGGTCCAAATTGCACGCGCGTATTGACAAAAACAACAGTGTAAAGATTTTACATAGATTATAGTTAGATATACGTGTGGGAAACGTACTACATTTTATATTTGCTATTTTATTGATACACACGCAGGTGTGGTTCGCGTTGAACGTTTATTGCTTGACAAAGGTGAAGCGAATAATGTTTTGCCTACCGCTATCGCATAGCGTAGAGTACCGCGATAGGGATATTGTGTATCGCGATACACTAGTGCACCAATGTATCGTTCCGGCCCTATTATCTGGGTTTTCAAATCAATTCAAATGTTCGTCTGCCATTTTGTACGCGATGACCGTAAACAATATTGTCATCGTTGTCATCGCACGCGCCATTTTGTACGCGACGACCGCGTGATAACTTAGACATTTAGTTCCGTCGTAATCGTACGCCCATTCGAATGTGAAACAATAACTGTACCTATGTATTGGATAGAGCATAATTGAATGCGTGTGTAATAACGATTTGTATTCTGATTGTTTGTTTTGTCATAAGATAGCACTATATATATATATAAACGTGGTAATAAAAATCAGACCTTCCAAGTATCCTGCTATGGCGAGAGGGAGGGAGGGAGGGAGGGAGGGAGGGAGGGAGGGAGGGAGGGAGGGAGGGAGGGAGGGAGGGAGGGAGGGAGGGAGGGAGGGAGGGAGGGAGGGAGGGAGGGAGGGAGGGAGGGAGGGAGGGAGGGAGGGAGGGAGGGAGGGAGGGAGGGAGGGAGGGAGGGAGGGAGGGAGGGAGGGAGGGAGGGAGGGAGGGAGGGAGGGAGGGAGGGAGGGAGGGAGGGAGGGAGGGAGGGAGGGAGGGAGGGAGGGAGGGAGGGAGGGAGGGAGGGAGGGAGGGAGGGAGGGAGGGAGGGAGGGAGGGAGGGAGGGAGGGAGGGAGGGAGGGAGGGAGGGAGGAGGGAGGGAGGGAGGGAGGGAGGGAGGGTGGGAGGGAGGAGGGAGGGAGGGAGGGAGGGAGGGAGGGATGAGGGAGGGAGGGAGGGAGGGAGGGAGGGAGAGGAGGGAGGGAGGGAGGGAGGGAGGGAGGGAGGAGGGAGGAGGGAGGGAGGGAGGGAGGGAGGGAGGGAGGGAGGGAGGGAGGGAGGGAGGGAGGGAGGGAGGGAGGGAGGGAGGGAGGGAGGGAGGGAGGGAGGGAGGGAGGGAGGGAGGGAGGGAGGGAGGGAGGGAGGGAGGGAGGGAGGGAGGGAGGGAGGGAGGGAGGGAGGGAGGGAGGGAGGGAGGGAGGGAGGGAGGGAGGGAGGGAGGGAGGGAGGGAGGGAGGGAGGGAGGGAGGGAGGGAGGGAGGGAGGGAGGGAGGGAGGGAGGGAGGGAGGGAGGGAGGGAGGGAGGGAGGGAGGGAGGGAGGGAGGGAGGGAGGGAGGGAGGGAGGGAGGGAGGGAGGGAGGGAGGGAGGGAGGGAGGGAGGGAGGGAGGGAGGGAGGGAGGGAGGGAGGGAGGGAGGGAGGGAGGGAGGGAGGGAGGGAGGGAGGGAGGGAGGGAGGGAGGGAGGGAGGGAGGGAGGGAGGGAGGGAGGGAGCACTCTCATTTCCCAACATGGATACAAACACATACACGCGCATATGCACACACCCTCACACACGCACACGCACAAGCACTTGCACAAGCACACGCACACGCACACGCACACGCACACATGGACTGCATGTGGCTCATATTACCAACAGAAGGTAATCCATCTATAGTTTTGCCTCCAGATAGGAAATTTACAATACGTTATTATATAATCGCCCACGACACAGGCTGACAGGATAATTAACTCCTCAAAAAACGTCATGTATGTGGATGTAGATTACACGTCTATGATCTATATGCATTCATCCAACGTGCAGGAATCGTAAGAAATGTTAAATGTTATTCATATAAATATAAAAAGTGTGTCTTACCATTGCATTTTACTTGCGTGGTCCGCTAAACAGCTTACTACTTACTAACCGCCCGATGACAACATGTGGTGTACAATTTCTAAGTTATGGAAGTGGCCCATATTACCAGTATGCTTATCTTGCCGAATGTTCCCTTCGCCGGATTCGTCGGCCATGCATGAACAATTTTGCTAATCGTAATTTTGATGCCTGGATGAGTACATATGACCCAATCGTTCAGTCATATTATTACTGTATTATCATGAATTGCCTTCTATCATTTACAATGTTTCGTGTTAACACCACCTTAATAGTTTTACCTAGAATGTTGTTAAAATGCGAAAATAACATGTTTAACTCATATTAAACGTAGATGTGCACGTGTGTGTTCTTCGGGTTAGCGTCTTCAGTCAATTCGCTAAATGTAATGTATAGCTGGTATGCGCGTGCATATGCGCGTGTGTTTGCGTCTGCGTGCGTACGTTCTCTTTACATGCGCTGTAGCAACGCTTGCCATGCATTGTGAGTAAAATTAATAGTCCACGAGGCTTATGCAGGTTCAGCTGGTTGCAAATGCGGCGATTATTTTATTTTACTTCAGCAAACTGTGGGGGTATATATTTTGAATTTTGTAATCGGCAATGCAGTTAATTTATTTCATTTGGTACTCACCTATTTTATACTCGATAAATCTCTCCATTTCAATTGCATACAATTGCGGGTAGTATTTGTATTGACATTTTTGAAACACAATGGAGTTCGGTATTTTTATAAACTATGTTACGTGGGCTCGAGTGCTCAGCTGCAATGACGTAACAAGTCGTAGACAATAATGGCGAGGCCCAGCCACTGCCAAACAATCGTTAATACCACTCCGCTAGCCGTTCATTTTTTATTTATAAACTTATAAGTTATGGCAGTGGTGATATGATCAGTGGCGCCACCGTTGGGGAGTGTGGGCTTCGTGTGCCACGACCGTGGCGACGCATAGCGGATAGGTGTGAACCACAGAGCGTAATTGCACATATATTTCCTATTCTTGAAGCGCACCGAAAGTACGACAGGCATGCCCGTCCTGGGTTCTGGATGTTCGAACGAATCTCCATTTCTGAGGGAATTTGTTGTAACTGTAAACATTTTTAGAAATCATCCCAGAAATCCATGGCTGATTGTATACTCCCGAACCCCCCCCCAAGACTGAGGACGGACCTGCGCAAGGTTGAGAGAATCTGAACACGGCAATGGCAATTTGATTCCAACGAAACGGCTTAACTGGTGAGCAATGGAACATGGGACGTAGAATATAAAACATGAACCAACATGTATGTTTGACCATACTGAAGAACAAGATTGTGATGGACATCTTATATTGGGTGATGCTCCCGGCTGCAGGCACCACATGAATGATGGTTCATGTTTTTTTAATATCCCACTTCTGGGATTAGTTACTTTACATTAGCAATTTTTTTCCAAAAAAAATAAACTTTATTACCTGTATTACAAGTACACACATTACGCAACAACACAAACATAATGTGAATTTAGTTATGTACAACATATTTAAATAATGGACATTTAAAATAGCTTAACAACATACCTATCTAATATATCTCAAGTATTTGGAAGTATTAGAAATACTTCTGAGATACATTAGCATTGGTATGTTATGGTATGTATTTGTGTATTCACTATATATATATATATATATATATATATATATATATATATATATATATATATATATATATATATATATATATATATAAAAACATGATTTGTCTTTGAACCATTTCATATGCATTTGTGTCCGAATGTGCAGAAAATTAAAGTATGTCGACTTGCAGAAATATGAAGTATTTGCATTTCGAGCCTTTCAAATGAATCTAACTCCATGAATTAAATAATTTTTAGATAGTGTATCGTATGTACGACAAAGTGTGCACGTCCGGAAACTGTTTCTATTCTCCTATGTATGTTTCTTGTTATGGAACCTACTCTTCGTGTGTATGATACTTGGCGTGAAATGGCAGGACAAAGTCATAAACCTTGATATTTTGCAACGTTGCACTGGGCAATATTCTCAAACAGAGACGACTACGATGACTTGGGCACGTGCAGTGGATGTTTAGTGACCGCCTCCCAAAGACCATCCTCGTAGTTAACTTATATAAAGATGTGATCAAAAGAGATCTGAAAGACGAAGGCAGTGAACCATCGCTCTGGCAAACAGTCTTACTGGTAATTCTGCTGTAGACATCGTACCCTACTAACCATGAGATCAAGCGTGTGTAGCGTCGTGTGGACGATTTACCTGCATGAAACAGTACAAAAGCATTGTCTCAAGAGTTTTGTTTCTGTTCTTGACCACCTTTGACCATTAGGTCATATATGGTGACTCCGCTGATCGGAATTGTGACGTTGCATGATGCCGTCTTGAGCCAACAGTAGTCCGAACGAATGGTCACGTAACTGAAGGCAATACACTTCGGTGTCCGGTCACACATATCTGCGCAAGCCTTGACCGCCGTCACGTCCACTCCTTTGATGTCGTTACCAAAGCAGTCACCAGGACGTGAGCGATAATGGGACAACCCGTCGACGACGGTATCCAAAGCCTGAACAGGCGGCATTGCGTCATCTGCAAAATGCAACATGCGCCCATTGATGCAGCTGCATATTATATATCATACGGGATTTCAGGTGCGTGAGTAATAATATTAATAACTTTTATTAATAATGCGCTGTAACTACGGAATAAAAATCTGCTCAGATGCGCATCTTGCTTAAATATAAGCAATACGATAAAATTAGGTGTATAAAAATGTAATGGTGACATAGTAAACATATTTGATAGCAAGTATGTATGTGTATAATTTGCTATGATACATACACTGTTAGTCAACTAAACATTATAAAACAAACTAAGAACTTAATTAATTTAATTAATTTGAGTATTTTTCTTGCAGGTTTTTGCACTTTGTATTTTTATCTCCTTGCCGTAGTTTTAGTAAATGTATAGCCATGTTTTTGGACCAATAAAGGCATTATTATTATTATTAAAATGCACTGAAATAGTTCAACCTAAAAGAGGATAGAAAAATAATGAGATGTTAAAACGTAACAGTGACAATGGCTTATACACTATAAAATAAATAAATGATTTCATAAGTAATTAAGAGATGCTGCTACAAAGACAACGTGGCGATCAACTATTGAAAATGAAAGGCGTATACTGGGGTGGAATAGCTGGAACGAAGCCAGACGTGTAGCAGCTGACAGAACAAGATGGAGGAGATTCACTTCGGCCTTATGGGCCACTGGGCCCGAAGAGGATAGGTGAGATGAGGTGCTACAAGAAGGTTACAACATAAAATATGTCCATGTGATAAAAACACGTACATTCACCGACGCTGTCGTACATCGTCGTTCCGTCATGTGGAGACGTTTCGACGCACGACACCAACTTGAGAAAGCAGCCCGGCTTCGGTGACGTCACGAATACGAAGCCGACGCATTCGACGACGTCGTCACACTTGAGTGCACACGCTTCGGCAGTAGTGACGCCATCAACCCCACCAATGTCGCCACCCTTGCAGTCTCCTGGACGGGATCTGTACCCCGATAAGGTGTCGTTCTGCTGATCTGCAACAACATTTTTAACAAGACTGAACAAGATTGCCATCCAGAGAATAAAAAATCCCGGATTGCAAGTGGACAAGGAAGCCATTGGTTTATTGACAATCTCACTACTTTTCATCTTCCGTATGAGATATTTTAGCGTATTCACTATATTATTATTTACACAATCCGTTCACAATTGGTTCCATTTGTTTCTGGTCCTCAATGAGATTGAATACGTGTTGATATCCAATATACACTGTTAATTTACTACCACAACTCTGTGACATTCAGTTCTTCTTCTTTGCATAAGTGTGAACAAATACTTCTATTAATACCTTCGAGCGTCTTCTTGACATACAATCTCTGCGATTCGCTCGGCAGAATGTCGCGACATGGCCGACGTTTTAGGAAGCACCAGACGCGGCTGTCGTAGACGAAGGCTGAACATTGGGTGTTCGCGTCGCACTCTTCCGCGCACTTGTGTATAGGAATCCTCAAGGTCGTTATCGTGCTGTGCTTACACGTGCCCTCTCGTAAGGTGTAGTTGCTGACACTCGACACTGCGAGTATACCACATATATCAAGCAACTGTTCTCAAGATCTGGGTTAGAATTACAAGTTCAACGCTTCTACAGCATGAATTAAGGTAAAGTAAGTATCCCGCAACGGCGTCGTGCAGGGCTTACGTTTGGCTGAGACACGTTTAGATGTAGCGATGTCATGGCATACATACTATTCCACTTAGACAAGCAGGTATATATAGACAACGGTACTCACCGGGTTCAACCAGAAGCCACGTGAATAGTGGCTTCTGTTCAGACGAGTGTATTTTGTACTTAATACTGTTGACGCCGTCCTGAACATACTCTGAGGGGCGGTAACGGTACGCCACAGTCCTGCAACGTGGATACACACTGGACGCGAGGCATGAGAAAGCAATTTATTTATCTATCACCTTTGGTTAGAATCTCTGTTTTTAGTTTATTAGTTTATTTTGTATTGTTTCGCATACACGAATTCACCCACCCACCCACCCACCCACCCACCCACCCACCCACCCACCCACCCACCCACCCACACACACACACACACACACACACACACACACACACCACCCACTCACTCAAACCACCCATCCACTCACCCCCCTCACCCACCAACCCAATCACCCACCAACCCACCCTCCTCTCCCTCTCTGTCTCTTTCTCTCTCCTTTCCCCTCCCTCTCTTGCCCGGCCAGTACAAGTGATAGCAGTCCTACCTGAATGGATTGGTAGGATTTCTGTGGTCTCTGTCGTGGTGAAGCATGCGATAGCGAGACACCTCCAGCGGGTAGCGGTAGATAGTAAGCCTGGCAGCAGCAATCCTGAGCATAAAGCACGATGTCTGAATATTTTCAATTATGCAATTCTCAAGTTTGATATGCACGCACACTTCATGCCAATCATATACATCAAAGTTAAAGTCGTTATATTAAGCCAGATTAAGTAATTCAGCTGCACCAAAACAGTGTAATTTACCGCAAAGACAACGTTACATCTAGCTTAACATATGGTGTTTAACATGCATAAAATAGCCAGTGAATCACCGACCTTTGCCTCATGTCGTCGTCTTCGCCGCCCCAGCCGTAGAAGAGGTTTGAGAATCCATTGACCCGCGTGTAATCTCCCTTTGTGAAGACCGTCACACCGCCAAACATCGGCACGTAACTGCCGCTGCAAATCATATTTAGTATTTTATTACAAATATGTCATACAATATTTTAATAGTATTAATATTACTAGAATAAGAACGTCACGACTGTTAAGTGTTGAGAACTGTGAAAATCCAGATGCACGACAATCTTGGATGCGCTCACATTCTCAATGTGAAAGGACATGCCAGGACTTTCATTGAAACATCGAGACCAGCGTAAGATATTTCTTCTCTCACCAGGTGTTGGACGATGTCTCTTCGTAATCCGCTAGATGGAGGTGCTGTTTTGACACAATAATTTCCAGTCCAAAAACACATCTTGGTATATATATATATATATATATATATATATATATATATATATATATATATATATATATATATATATATATATATATATATATATATATACACACACATCAACCCCTGTTAGATACCACGGACAACCTTTGTAGTTTAAATCACAAGCCAACGTAGCAGCTAAGAAAAACGAGAGCAACAACACAGCAGCAGCTAGCAGCAGCCAGCAGCAGCAACAGCAGCAGCAGCAACAATAACAGCGTCGAGCGTGCACGTAACATTGTTGCTGGAACAAACCGCCACGGATCCGATGTGGATAGATGACGGCAGTGACAGTTTAAGACAACACACATATACTGAGTAACAATATGTTACAGCCTTAGTTGATGCTGACACATTAGGAGATAGCAATCCGGGATAATGAGAATTTTGCTGATGCGATATTTTTATATAAAGGAGATTGTTAGATTTTCCCTACCCGTATTCGTATTTATCCACGAATGCCCCCATGTGTGCGGGAGAATGGAAACACGTGTATGGCTGCCTGTCGTCCGCTGGCAACATGTCGACATCGTGGAAGACGATACAGTCGAAGTCGATCAGTTTCTGCGCCGCCAGAAAGCCAACGTTCATCAGCGAAGCTTTGTTGAAGATGTGCGGGAACGCCTGAGCACCGAAAATGGTTGTGAAAGATATTTTGAGAATGTGCAGGTAGTCAAAGTATTCGTTCTCATGAATGGAACAAATTATCTACAAATTGTGAAAATGCTAGCAGCGTAAACTTAAAAAAACTGACAAATATATCAAAAGGGCGGGTTACACATAGATAAAGAATTGTTAGACTTTCGACAAGTGAATGGCTTCCTTTTCCACTTGCCATCTGGGTATTTTGCCTCGGATGGCAATCTTGCTAAATCTTGTTATATCATGTTACATCTTTTTAAACCTTGTTACACTACTGCGTAGTTATACGATATATCTTCTTCAGCTGCAGAGAGTTTCGCATCGAGTGGCGCATAATACATGTAACGCTGTAAGACGACGTACAACAAAGACGTGTAAGTTCACCTGTTCGACGACAAATAACTGGTACTCCAGCTGCTGCCGTTGAAGCACGGGATGCAGGTTCTGAAGCAGTATCCGTAGATGCTCGTCTCGGTCGCGGAAAGGTATCACGACTGCGACCCGCTGTCTAGCAACACAACCGTCTGGCTTCCACCGACCGCCCGCAGACAACTCCGGGTGATTGACGGCCAATGTCGACCAGGGCGACACGGTGGTGTTAGGTGTAAAGGACCCGACTGAAAGTTAACACGAGCCCATTTTGTTGTGCATGTATGGCGAATGTTAAAAAACACATTAAAGCATTGTCATTGCGTAAGAACTAATACACGGGCAAACAAGCGCAGTACGTAGACCATTAAAAAAACTCGCTTACCATCTAGTGAGTATGGTCGTGTAGCTTAAGCCGTAATACTAATCCCGATACTTATTAGCACATACAAAAATAAAATTACTAACACTTTGTTCTAGGTATCCAATTCATTGGGCGTACGTCATTCATTGGAGCATGCGTGTACAACTCACCCAGTCCGTCAGGAACACACGGGCACATGCGTGTACAACTCACCCAGTCCGCCAGGAACACACGGGCACATGCTTGTACAACTCACCCAGTCCGCCAGGAACACACGGGCACAGCGGTTTTGTTTTCGTGTGTGTCAGTCCAGAGACGCTCTCTTGGCATTCGTTGTCATATTTACTCAGAAAGATGGCTGCCTTTCGATCCAATTCCGTGGTGTTTAATGGAACTATGGCATCGTACATCGGCTGGGATATACGAAATGTGTCATCCATGCGTGTTGTGTTACCCTGTGAAACGAAGAGATCCGTTGACTATGAATCACACATGATAGTGATTAACAGTAGTGAATATCTGCAATAATTAGTAGTGCACAGTTGTTGTAAATGTTGTTTTTTTCGAGTCCAAGACACCAGCATAGAATTCGAAGTCAAGTCTCAAGTCCGTGTCCATACCAAGGAGTCAAGTCCCAATGACGCAAGTAAAAGTGCGACTCGAGTCATACTGCCACTGCGCATGCTCATTATGTACATGTAGGCCTCAATCCTGAGGCTAAGTGTCAATGTCACTCAAGCTGGCAATACTGCTTTGTTGTTGATAAATCGGCATCGTTTGAAATTTGGGTTTGGACTGTAACGACAGAGTTTCGCTCAGATCTCAATGAAGCACATACACACAATAGGGGACCTATATTAATTAATATAAGTCCTTGCTCAAGTCTCGCATTTAATAATCACGTTTCAAGTCTTTGGCTGACAAGTCTAAGTATGCCCAAAATGTTCGAGTCTCAGGTCTTATAAAAATACGACTCGAATCGTACTTTAGGATTCCAGTTCCCCATTTATGATAATTGCGTATGAGAAGCGAACTTTTTGTTACACGTGCTAGATAGGTATATGTCATTTTAAGCTGGTACATTTTGTGAGGCTTACATATGTTACATATGTTACATATGGTCCATGTTACTATTTGTTCTCTCATTATTTTAGTATCCCATGGGTAGACAGTATCCGTGCGAAGTTCTGTTGTGGCATTTCCCCCGGTCCATGGGCAACACAAGGCCAAGCAACAGATATGTCACCCTGGTTCAGCCCGTAGATCACTAGGACACCCTACTGAATGTTAGCTGTCGATCACACACACGCGCACGCAGATACCTAAGTAATCTGTTGGCCGGGCAATGTCATAAGTCTAACACTGGAGGGACACATATTTCGATTTAGAGCATTTTAAAATGCACCCCTTACGGTATAAGTAAGGGAAACTGGTAAAGCAACATTAGGCAAAACTTAAATTGGGCAAACCCTATTAGCAAAAATACAAAACTAGATAGGTGGGTAGGCAAATGGGGCAGCGATGATGGCACACCGAGGCTGGTGAGTAGAACAATGGTGCAGTGATGATGGCACACCGAGGCTGGTGGGTAGACGAATGGGGCAGCGATAATGGCACACCGAGGCTGATGGGTAGACAAATGGGGCAGCGATTATGGGACACCGAGGCTGGTGGGTATACAAATGGGGCAGCGATGATGGCACACCGAGGCTGGTGTTCTGTGACATTGCATACGTGAGTCGATATCATACAAACCTTCAGCTGGATAAACGTCAGAACCAGCGTGGTGGTCAAGACCGCGGCAACGAGCCCTGCATACCTGGCGGATCGTATCAGAAGCTTCAGGCACAGGACGGCCATGTCCTCGCAATCCGTCAGACGGAGCTGCAGTAGAAAAAGAATATTTATACCCAGTCGAAATAATTGTGTACCATTTACCGCAGTTTCTGTAAACTTCTGTGATGTTATGTTGTTGCACCTGAAAGAAACGAACGTAGTTCAACACACGGAACAATATACGGTCGGCCATGCCTTTAACAGTCCTCCTCACCATACGGTTGCTGGGTATCCTACATAGCCAATTCCGTTCCCTTTAAATGGTACCAATTTGGTCTAGAATTATATATAATTTTATGATATCCGCTTGTTAAGAAACGCACCCAGTTAAATAGGTACTATGATAGATTAACCCGATAACAAGGAACAACAGAAACCCCGTTCGATGTGATTGGTTCGCGGGTATTTGATTAATAAAACCATGCGTGATTTGGCACAATACGCGGAGTGTTTTATTAACAACATTGCAATACTCAATTTTTTAATATTTGTAATACTTGACGTGGTAGTTATCTCTCAAGAAACGGCTTGTGTTCTTTCCGAATACACACTCGGCATTCGTCGGCAGGCTGACATCGCTACGACGAGGACCGAGAGTCATGTTCGACGCGATTCAGGGCAGATTCTGTTTGTATTCACTGGGGGTTGTATTCACATAGTGGTTGACGATCAAATATTTGTTCTTTTCTTCTGTTATCGCTGTCTCCCCGGTGCAATGCTCTCCATATTATGGGCAACGAATGTCACAGACAACCCCACACTGTTATTTAATTAAAATAACTATTTCATAAATGTCAGCATTGCCGCTTTCGGGTGGAAATACCAAAATAAAATACCGTTTGTTTTCGATGTGTCCCGCATTCCACTTTTAGGACGAAGCGTCCTGGATTTATTATCATGCGTTCACCGCGAACGAACACGGCATGGCGACCCGTTAAAATACGTTAAAACACAACAAAAACACGAACGTTTAGTGGAAGCGGATGTTTCCCGAATTTTCGTGAGCGGATGTTGACACCCAACGGTATTTATTATTATTTATCCAGCACTGGGTACATTTGCCAACTCATATACATTGAGAGTACATGACCTGGGGTGCATACTGTCATGAAGACGATATATTAAGCCGTGTGATGTTATGATACAACATTAAATAATGTGCCTTCACGTAAGTAGTGCACAGTGCTTACTTATTCATGACTGATTATGCACATGTCTGCTGTGCAATCGGTATTGTAATTGTGTATGCTGCCATTTCGATATAATATTTGTTGCTGTAAATATTCAGATTGTTTATTATGCATAAATGTATATAATAACATTGTAATGTTTGTGTATATAGATGTATTTTAGGGTAGGTAATTTTTTTTAATGGAGTATCCATTTTGCATCATACTTAGTAATGCTTATTAATAAAATACCTACTTTTGGAGTTTGACCATTCTTTCACTTGAAATCATTGTTTTTTATAGACGCTGACATGGATATGTCAGGGCATTGTTGGCACGGCTACGGTACTGCGAACAAGCTTGCACATTATGTGGAATGCGCCGACGCGAGCAGTGATGTCACAGCTACGTCGAGGCCTCGCTGTTTTGACACAGATCTGGAGGTTGCAGGCGCATGTTCGTTAAGTATAATTTCATGTACATGATTATTTTCTCCACGCAAGTCAGATGGGTATCTTTTCGGATTTGTCATAAATGTTGGTTCAGGAATGTCTGCATTTAATGCAGCGTGTCAGTCTTGCGAAGGGGCCTGTAAAATATATTGCGTTTTTATAGTACCACCGGTGTTCTAAAAACATTGACATCTACAATGGCGGTGCAGTGGACTGATAACCCTCAAAAACGTTGACATCTACAATGGCGGTACAGTGGACTGATAACCTAAAAAACATTGACATCTACAATGGCGGTGCAGTGGACTGATAACCCTCAAAAACGTTGACATTTACAATGGCGGTGCAGTGGACTGATAACCATCTAAAACGTTGACATCTACAATGGCGGTGCAGTGGACTGATAACCCTCAAAAACGTTGACATCTTCAATGGCGGTGCAGTGGACTGATAACCCTCAAAAACGTTGACATCTACAATGGCGGTGCAGTGGACTGATAACCCTCAAAAACGTTGACATCTACAATGGCGGTGCAGTGGACTGATAACCCTCAAAAACGGAAGGTGTCTGCACGGAGTTATCAGAAGGTCGAGTGAGTGGCCGTAAATGCTGAGAAAGTAATATGTTGATTTAAACTAAATGAGACCAGAATGTCACCGAATATAGTGATCATAGCAGTAGATGATTGTATCCAAACAAAGATTGCACTAACCAAAAATGTAAAATTCGGAATGCAGAATTGCCAAGTTTCCCGATTTCTTCAAATATGAAGGCGATAAACACATATGAAGTATGTCGATAAAGTAGAATGTGACATTCCCTACACAAATGGACTCAACAGTAGAGTATTATAGCAAAGAATCAACCTCACCACCACCTTTTTCAACTGAACGTAGTCGGTGACGACATATGTATGTGTGACCTGAAGGAGAAATGTCAACAATATGTGCAAAAATATCGTCTGATCAGAACTACGGTTCCGTGGCAGAAAGAATATCTTTTAGATGCTAATAAATCATGCATTAAGTGACGCAGCCTTACCACTAATTGATCGGACGTGTGTTGTTGCAAACCTTCTGTTGCGACTGGTGGTAACGTCTCCGGCTAGCATAAATATTTATGTCTAGCGTTGTGGAGTGTAGCAGCTAGTATAGTAGATCTTAAAGTGGCCGAACCTTGTGCGCTGTATGAATGATGATGTTTACACACGCACGTATACACACGCACGCACACTCGCACACAAGTGGTCACGTTGTTACTGCATACCGAAAAAACAAGCATACATGGAACTTGTCTATGCAATTTATCCAACTGACAATTTACACAATGACGCCAAATGTCAGGTGTATCTGCCCACACATCAGATAAATGGTATACAGCCAATTCGTGCCATGTGTACGAACGTATTTTAACACACTATGCCCGGACAGATTGGTGACAAACAGTAATTGTAGACAAAACAACACGTACGTGCTAAACCCGGCATCACAATGAGAGAGGTTGGTGAGAGAAGATGGAGGTCAACTAACCTTGAAAACGCGACTTTCTTCAGTAGATTTCAACACTGCCAGATAGTCTGGGCTACACATCCCATGAGACCACGCGGTGGGCGATACTACATGCGTGCTCTGTATAGGGGTGGTAAGCTTGTAGAAGACCACGAACTGTGAGCGATACACGATGCGGAACGAGTAGACATAAATTAACGAAGGACGTCACTCGACCTCGACCAAACAATGTTGTTTTCGCGCGGCTTACAGAACATCAACGGTAAAACCCTCGCCGACTTCCTCGAGGCGCACGGCCTGTATGTCTGCAACATTGCATTCCAGCAAGCCGCTCGTCACAAAACAACGTTGTAAGGACAGCGCCAAGATGCGTCGACAGGTCACATTGCACCCATATACAATGTGATCGATTTTGTCATCTGCCGACAGACGTACAAAATGCTATTGTCAGACTCTCGATCATAAGCGGACACATTACTCAAAAGCGACCACCGATTGCTCGTCGCTAAACTCGACCTGAGACGAATGTTCAACGTTTGGGGTCGTATCGAGAAGTCGCGCTCGTCGAAAGGCGTTCGGTACAACACCGAGTTGTTGGTCAGCGAGCCCTTCCGCGCGCAGTTCCGCGACGTCGTGTCGGAAGCGTTGTCCGATATCAACGCGAACACTTCTGCCAGTGTGAGATGGAATCGGTGGAAAATATTCCGAAGTCGGTGGTGGAATCGGCCATTGGTCGGACCGCCTCGGCGGCCAGACGAGATGGCCAACCACACTGTGCTGAAATAGCGGCAATGTCAGCAGAACAACGGAAGCTGAAAATATGGCTACAGAACACGTCATCCGTCGATGTGAACCGAAGCGCCAGCGCAATACGATACTGCACGCTCTGCGCCGAAAACCTCGCGATAACACCTTAACGAGACTAGGCAACCTGGCGTCAGAAGTTGAATGTCTTCACGACGGCGCAAAACTGTTTCGTGCCATTCGCGAGATGACGAGAAAACCAGACGCCAAGCTGACGATCCACGACGCCGCCGGACGCGTGATCTGCAACGCAGCAGAACTGGACGCGCGGATCACCGAACACTTCAGTCGCCAATTCAGCGACACGTCCGTGGAAGAGTTGCCAGCATTCATAGGAAGACCTTCACGACTTGCAGACCCTATTACCGCCGACGTGGTCAAGCGAGCGATCGGCAACTGCACAGCGGCCGAGCCAGCGGGCGTGACGACCTACCGGACGAACTCTTGAAGTGTACGGCTGTCCTGCTAGCACACACGATCGCCAGCATCATCAACGATGCACTGGAACACAACGAACCGAGCAAAGGTGTGCTCGTACTTATACAGAAGCCGGGCAATGACGATCGTGCGACCGATAATCTTACTAGCAGCACTCCGAAAGACACTGTCACTCATCGTCCTGTCGAGGATCGATCCGAAAGTTAACGGCCGACGTATTCGGACACTGTTGGCTATGTGTGCGACAGCGCAGCGTCAGCGCACGTCGGTAGAATTTCTCGGCATCGACTTGAGTCGCGCTTTCGACACCATCCGTCGCGACAAGCTCCTAGACATACCGCAGACATTCCGCGGCGAATCGGAACTGCGAATGAACCGCTTCCTTCTCGCAGGCCACCTCGCTCGAGCCGCGCCTGTCAACGGGCGATTGTCACGAGTTCACAACTATGATTGGCACGCCGCAAGGCGACAGCCTCGCCCTCAGTCCGGTGTTGTCCTCAGTCCGGTGTTGCCCTCAGTCCGATGTTGTCCACAGTTTACCTGGAAGCGGCACTTCGAGACCTTCCACCACGCCTTCCGACGCGCCCACCAACCGACGCCAGCCTACCGCTGGACGTCGAATACGCTGACGACACTGATTTTATCAGCTCGTCACGTCCGTTCCTGGACGAGATCGAGCGCATCGCGCCAGCGTGCTTGGCGGAGTGGTCGTTTACGATCAACGCGACGAAAACCGAACGCACAAGTGTTAGCCGACACGCGGGCCGCGTCGAGGAACAATGGAGAATGACACGCAAGTTAGGGTCGCTCCTCGGTGAAGCGGAAGACGTCGCTCGCCGAAAGCAGCTGGTCAACGTCGCCTTCCGCAAGCTGTGGACAGTGTGGTTAAAGTGATCACGGGTTTGTCTACATCTGCGGCTATACGCGTCGTTCGTCGTGCCCTTGTTAACATACAACATGGGAAGATGGGGCATGACTAAATCAGAGCTAGAACGTCTGAAGGCGTACCACCGTCTTTAACTACGCCAGATCGTCGGCATCCATTGGCCACACCGTATATCGAACGAGGCACTATAACACCGTTGCCGATGCGGCCCCACCAGTGAAGCCATCCTGACTGCCCGATGGAGTCTGTTCGGGCACGTGCTCCGTACGCCACCCGATGCTCTCACTCAGCGTACGATCGACAACTGCCGACGGTGTTGAGCGCGGATCTGCGACGCATCGGTCGTAAACTACGTTGCCCGCCGACGTCGACGCTCTGCGCGCATCTCGACCGTGGACAGTGGCGAGAGTTGGGACGGGAACTTACGACTTGAGAGTGTAGCATAGGAATCGGCGGAAATGACTTTTTAATTATTGTTAACTTATTTATTATTTTTTAGTAACACTTTAATTGATTTTTTTAGTATTTGTTTTAAACACTCTTTTATGATATGGACATTTTTATTATTTATTTATTTATTTTGTGTATTTATCTATTCATTAATTAACTTTTAAAAACTATCATGGTACATTTTGTGGAATGGCATAAGCGAAACACACGTGGGTAATATCACGTCTGCCACGCGAAAATGCATTTAATAATAATAATAAGCTTGTAGAAAGTCGGTTTGGGCATCCTAGTACTCTCAACAACAAAAACATAACACTGCTTGGCTATGCCGTTAGTTATCATTACGTCTCATTTAAACATTGGCATTGGAAGAGGGATGTTCTCAATATATCCCCGACACAAGAGTGAGTGTGTCGGGGAAATATTGAGAACACAGACGAATGTTGAGATGTGTATTACTTGCATAGGGCAACATAGTTACCTCTGGTAGCCACTGTACAGGACAAGAAGAAAACACAAGTCAGGAATAATGGTGACATGATCCTGAGAAAACCTCTGGATGTGCACGGAATCAGACAAGAGCTACGCACACGGGACTAGACGACATTTAAAACACGTTATACTCTATAAGTACTATGTGTGCACGTCCAGACAGCTATTTATACGTCAATTATTGTGGCCTTCTGTGGCTGTGACACGACTCATTGAATTTGAGCCGTGCGTGTGGTGTGGCAAATAGTTCCTCACATCTGACGTTATCGTGTAGTTTATCAGGTTGATGGGCATTCACTGGCTTCTCATTGTGTACACCAGTAGCTTGAGCATGTGTTTGTTCGTAATGTGTCTGAAATCAATTCACTATATGTGTACTGGCTCCAATCGGCAATAAAATCTGCCCATTACCAACCTATATAATTATATGTATCCGCCACTATTCCTGCGTCACACGGTGCGGTCACGTTGAGTTCTACTACACTAGTTTGTACACTCGTTTTGTAAATTCCACGGCAGAAGACACAACGGGCAACTTCCTGCTTAGTCAAACTTTTGAGGTTTTCTCAGGACCTTGTCCTGTTCAGTGGCTCCCAGAGGTGACTATGTTGCCCTATGCAAGTAATACACTTCTCAACATTCGTATGTGTTCTCAATATTTCCCCGACACACTCACCGATATATATATATATATATATATATATATATATATATATATATATATATATATATATATATATATATATATATATATATATATATACACATATATATATATATATATATATATATATATATATATATACATACATATATATATATATACATACATACATACATATATGCATACATGCACATACGCACACACGCACACACACACACATATTCGTTATGCAATTATTAGCTAAAATGTTTGTGTTCCAGTTTGTGAGCAGTGAGTCATTGACCAAAGTGAGATGCATGTTTTGTAGCCTCATAGTTTGCATTTGGAACAGCCGCATAGCTAGCTACTTAATATTATTTACAATAGTTTCGTATTGATATCACCATGTTTGAACACCACTTCAGTATTCATACAGCCATTGCTGCTGTGTACACATTCACTGACCACATCGTGTAACTTAAACTGGTCACACGTTTTTAATGTACATGCAATACTATAACAACACAGTCGGTTCTGTATTGTTGACCTCAGACAGGAGATCGTGAGCGAATCCGGGTAATCCCGGCTCCATGTTACACAAATATATCCGTTGAAACAGTGCGCATAACGTTTGAATGTGTGTATATTCATACAGCCAACATCCCGGTGCCAATATAACACTGAGATGGTAACGCGATGTAAATGAACATAATTATGTGAGATTTTTAATGGAATTATTCAGTTCGGTATTATTTACACAGATATAAGATTAATGCGATATCGGGTCCTCCCTAAAAAGCTGATCACAGCTAAACTGGGGGGTAGTGAGTTTAACGATAGAGATCACCAGCTGAGTCGATGACATGTATACATGTGGTTGACTCATAGCTCATTCTCATTTACTTTTGAACGTTTATCTACATTTATTTCTCCTGGCACAGACACCAAACTGATCCACCTTTACAAATGAACACAAATGTCACACATTGCCCTTTACGTCTATGGGCGATATTGAAAGAAGCTTCAGTCACGCAGACGTTTCATAAAAAGAAACCCAAAATTATCACAAATAACCTCGGTTTTATATTGCAATACATTACAGTTCGATACCATCAAAGTGGAGCATTCCGACCACCATCAGTGGGGTATTCCGGCCAAGCGGCTGGGGTATTCCGACCATTATTGGGGTATTCCGTCCGGCCAAGCGGTTGGGGCATGCCGACTCGGGTTGGAGCATTCAGGTATTGGTGCATTCAGACAATGGGGCATTACGACCATGATTCTGTGTAACTAGTGGAAAACAAATATTACGTTGTTGCTTATTTGGTAGGCCCTACGGCTATGGCTGCGCCTGGGTCGAAAAAACACAAAACAGGAACAGCTGGCCGACTTCCACTCGTACGGCTGCATCTGATTTTGTCGAGCCGGGCGAGTATCTTTCCATAATCTTCAGATACGAAAAACAGCGAAAAGAGCCAAGGGCTATATCACTGACTGACTGAGATATGTGCCACTGGCACGAAAATGTGTGTGTGTCAACGAATCACGCGTTGTGTCTGGTTGGTTCCAGCACTCGGCAACGTTATATTAACTGAATAGTCTATATGTTGTGGTTACTACAATTTTATGCCTTGTGTCTGGCCTTACCTTGTCCTTGAGTAAACGTTATGTTTTAACGTTTGCGTATACCCCATGGGTTAACAGAACTCAGCGGCGCTGGCACCTTACACACTGAGCGTGAATCTGCCCCATCGTATCTTTGTTGCGTGATGACCCACATATCCGGACCGTTAGTTACGCATTACTCCACAGTCTTTTCATAACATTCTTGTTCTTGGCACAATGTAGCCGGTTTCATTGTAATCCTTTAACTAGCATCCATTTTCTTGGCACACGTGCTCAGACAAACGTTTCCTGTATATATCGTTTTCTCTTAATTAGATTATTGGGGAGTTCCTTGGTTGGCAGATCGTTGAAGTGACATTGTTTGCACGTACCAGTTTGTCCTAAATAGACTTTACTTCTGCGCTGATGATTCAGGTGATTCAGTGGTTGTCGATTAAACCATGGAAACAGGTTCGATGTCCAGCCAGTCGGGCTAGCTAAAAGTAGAACAACGACTGTGCTGTGAGCGGTGGCTAGACGGTTAGAACGCGAACTGCCGGTCGAGATGACCGTGGTTCGAACCATCTTGCTGCCTTTAGAAGCTTATAGGCAGTTTCGTTCACTCCACGTTGTTCAAGTTCACTCAGCTGTATAAATTAATGCCTGTGAATATATAGTGGTAGGTATTTGTGTAAGAATAGTCTTCGCGCTGTATTTCCGTTGTATACATTGATTACCTGCTTTTACCTGCGTTCTATATAGACATCGTGAAAGATGGATCACAAAACACTGCTGCTGATTGGTGATGGTTCCGATCGAGAGCACATGAAAGGAGTTTTATTCACACTGATTTCCATGCTACAATTGAACCGCGGTAATATTTATGTTTAACGTCAGGATATATGTATATATATATATATATATATATATATATATATATATATATATATATATATATATATATATATATATATATATATATATATATATATATAGCTCAGGATTAACCTCGGTCGCTTTTCTATATCTACCATAAAATTTAATGATGAGGTCTCATAACGCCGGTACAAGTTTGCTCCATTATCCTCGCTACTCTGACAACTAAAGCAGCGCCCATTCTACATACGACTGACGCAGTGATTGTCAGTGAATGTGCGCTCCGGGACAGTTTACACATTTAGGAATATGAATACTTTTATTTCAGGAACATACCCATATACAAACCGTATATAAATAACGTATATTTATTTATTATTTGTCATTTGATTGATTGCCTGACTGACTGACTGACTGACTGACTGACTGACTGACTGACTGATGGATGGATGGATGGATTGTTGGATAGATGGATTGGTTGATGTATTGATTGAATGGCTGGCTGGCTGGTTTGTTTGTTTATTTATTTATTTGTTTTCTTTTAAAAGAAATTATTACATACATATGTGTTCTCTGCTGTGCTAATAGACCACATGTCGCATTTCAAAATAAATTCGTGCAACAGGTGCTTGATGTTGCACTATCTGCATGCGCACCACAAACTTCTGCTATCTTATCCCCAGAAGGAGTTGCATGGAGCATAACAAGACAACTGAAGTTACGATATCATAAGAACGAACAGCTTTCGCGCAGCAATTATAACGTGGCTGGATGCTTCAATAGAAGTTGGTATGATGTTTGCATGAACAGGTCTGGTTGGGGCAAAGTGTAACACGCGCTGAGTAACGATTGCAATTGAACGCTTTACTTCGCTTTATCTTACCGTGCTGACTAACGAGTGGGCGAGGCCCCGACGTACTAGACGCACAAGGGGTGGTGTTGACCCGACGTACTAGATGTACAAGGGGTGGTGTTGGCCCCGACGTACTAGTTGTACAAGGAAGGTGGTGTTGGCCCCGACGTACTAGTTGTACAAGGGGTGATGTTGTCCCGACGTACTTGTTGTACGACGGGGTGGTGTTGGCCCCGACGTACTAGTTGTACAAGGGGTGATGTTGGCCCCGACGTACTTGTTGTACGAGGGGGTGGTGTTGGCCCCCGACGTACTTGTTGTACAAGGGGGTGATGTTGGCCCCCGACGTACTTGTTGTACAAGGGGGTGGTGTTGGCCCCTGACGTACTTGTTGTACAAATGGAGTGGTGTTGGCCCCGACGTAATTGTTGTACAAGGGGGTGATGTTGGTCACGACGTACTTGTTGTACGAGGGGGTGGTGTTGGCCCCGACGTACTTGTTGTACACGGGGGGTGGTGTTGGCCCCGACGTACTTGTTGTACAAGGGGGTTGGTGTTGGCCCCGACGTACTAGATGATGTACAAATCCGGAACAAACTTACACAAACTGTCCACCGATGTGTTTCGATCGTTTGAACATAATTATCGAGTATCAGCTGAAAACTCCCACGTTGTCCATGCGCTTCGTTGTAATTTACCGCCTGCCGCTATCAGCTAAAAATGGCTTGACAACTGCTATATTTATGTTCTTTGAAGAATGGGGCCGTTTTATCGACAAGCACACCATAAAACCCGGACCTCTCATTATTGTGGGAGACTTGAACTTTCAGTTGGACAAAGCAACCAATGTCGATGCAAAGCGGCTAATTAATTGTGTGAATGCTACAGGATTCCGACCACCATCAGTGGGGTATTCCGACCATTATTGAGGTATTCCGTCCGGCCAAGCGGTTGGGGCATTCCGACCAGGGTTGGTGCATTCAGATTTTGGTGCATTCAGGGGTACCCGCATTCAGACAATGGGGCATTACGACCATGATTATGTGTAACTAGTGGAAAACAAAGATTACGTTGTTGCTTATGTGGTATGGCTGCGTCTGGGTCGAAAAAACACAAAACAGGAACAGCTGGCCGACTTCCACTCGTACGGCTGCATCTGATTTTGTCGAGCCGGGCGAGAATCTTTCCATAATCTTCAGATACGAAAAACAGCGAAAAGAGCCAAGGGCTATATCACTGACTGACTGAGATATGTGCCACTGGCACGAAAATGTGTGTGTGTGTCAACGAATCACGCGTTGTGTCTGGTTGGTTCCAGCACTCGGCAACGTTATATTAACTGAATAGTCTTGTTGTGGTTACTACAATTTTATGCCTTGTGTCTGGCCTTACCTTGTCATTGAGTAAACGTTATGTTTTAACGTTTGCGTATACCCCATGGGTTAACAGAACTCAGCGGCGCTGGCACCTTACACACTGAGCGCGAATCTGCCCCATCGTTTCTTTGTTGCGTGATGACCCACATATTCGGACCGTTCGTTTCGCAATACGCTACAGTCTTTTCATCACATTCTTGTTCTTGGCACAATGTACCCGGTTTCAATGTAATCCTTTAACTAACATCCATTTTCTTGGCACACGTGTTCAGACAAACGTTTCATGTATATATCGCTTTCTTTTAATTAGATTATTGGGGAGTTCCTTGGCTGGCAGATCGTTGACGTGACATTGTTTGCACGTACCAGTTTGTCCTAAATAGACTTTACTTCTGCGCTGATGATTCAGGTGATTCAGTGGTTGTCGATTAAACCATAGAAACAGGTTCGATGTCCAGCCAGTCGGGCTAGCTAAAAGTAGAACAACGACTGTGCTGTGAGCGGTGGCTAGACGGTTAGAACGCGAACTGTCGGTCGAGATGACCGTGGTTCGAACCATCTTGCTGCCTTTAGAAGCTTATAGACAGTTTCGTTCACTCCACGTCAAGTTCACCCAGCTGTATAAATTAATGCCTGTGAATATATAGTGGTAGGTATTTGTGTAAGAAAAGTCTTCGCGCTGTATTTCCGTTGTATACATTGATTACCTGCTTTTACCTGCGTGCTATATAGACATCGTGAAAGATGGATCACAAAACACTGCTGCTGATTGGTGATGGTTCCGATCGAGAGCACATGAAAGGAGTTTTATTCACACTGTTTTCCATGCTACAAATAAACCGCGGTACTATTTATGTTTAACGTCAGGATATATATAAATATATATATATATATATATATATATATATATATATATATATATATATATATATATATATATATATATATATATATATATATATATATATATATATATATATATATATATATATAGGTCAGGATTAACCTCGGTTACTTTTCTATATCTACCATAAAATTAATGATGAGGTCTCATAACGGCGGTACAAGTTTGCTCCATTATCCTCGCTAGTCTGACTGCAACTAAAGTAGCGCCCATTCTACATACAACTGACGCAGTGATTGTCAGTGAATGTGCGCTCCGGGACAGTTTACACATTTAGGAATATGAATACTTTTATTTCAGGAACATACCCACATACAAACCGTATATAAATAACGTATATTTATTTATCATTTGATTGACTGACTGACTGACTGGCTAACTGACGGACGGATTGGTTGATTGATTGGTCGATTGATTGAATGGCTGGCTGGCTGGTTTGTTTGTTTGTTTATTTATTTATTTGTTTTCTTAAAAAAAATATTACATACATATGTGTTCTCTGCTGTGCTGATAGACCACATGTTGCATTTCAAAATAAATTCGTGCAACAGGTGCTTGATGTTGCACTATCTGCATGCGCACCACAAACTTCTTCTATCTTACCCCCAGAAGGGGTTGCACGGAGCACAACAAGACAACTGAAGTTACGATATCATAACAACGAACAGCTCTCGCGCAGCAATTGTAACGTGGCTGGATGCTTCAATAGAAGTTGATGTTTGCGTGAACAGGTCTGGTTGGGGCAAAGTGTAACACGCGCTGAGTAACGATTGCAATTGAACGCTTTACTTCGCTTTATCTTACCGTGCTGACTAAGGAGTGGGCGAGGCCCCGACGTACTAGACGCACAAGGGGTGGTGTTGGCCCCGACGTACTAGATGCACAAGGGGGTGATGTTGGCCCCGACGTACTGGATGCACAAGGGGTGGTGTTGACCCCGACGTACTAGTTGTACAAGAGGTGATGTTGGCCCCGACATACTAGTTGTATAAGGGGGTTATGTTGGCTCCGACGTACTAGTTGTACAAGGGGGGTGTTGGCCCCGACGTACTTGTTGTACAAAAAAGGGGGGTTGGCCCCGACGTACTAGTTGTACAAGGGGGTGGTGTTCGCCCCGACGTACTAGATGTACAAGGGGTGGTGTTGCCATCATATACACATCCGGAACAAACTTACACAAACTGTCCACCGATGTGTTTCAATCGTTTGAACATAATTATTGAGTGTCAGCTGAAAACACCCACGTTGTCCATGCGCTTCGTTGTAATTTAATGCCCGCCGCCATCAGCTAAAAATGGCTTGACAACTGCTATATTTATGTTCTTTGAAGAATGGGGCCGCCAAGCACATCATAAAACCCGGACCTCTCATTATCGTGGGAGACTTGAACTTTCAGTTGGACAAAGCAACCAATGTCGATGCAAAGCAGCTAATTAACTGTGTGAATGCTACAGGAATGGTGATGCATGTTCGCGGGCAGCTTCACAGGAAAGGACACACGTTAGACGTACTCTTGACCCGCAGCACGGACGAACACCTCGGTCGAAATGTCACCGGCACGGACATGGGTTTGTTTGACCATTATGTCGTAAGCTACGATTTAGACGTTGTTCAACAGAGCACGGGTCGAAGGAATATCAAATATTTTTTGGCAAGACTTTTTGACAAGACATTCCATTGTTCCGATCGGAAGAGCTTGAGTTGCTGAATGTAGAAGAACTGGTTAAACAGTGCGATGATACACTCGTCAGTTTAGTTGGTGCACATGCGCCTGTACAAGAAATGAAGACCTACGGAATCCGAAACGAGTGAAACGACAAAGAGAAAGATCCTGGCGAAAATCCAAATTTGAGTTACATAGGCAGTTGTACGCCGACCAGTGTTGGCAATGTAAGACTGTGAACAGGCTACTTACTTCAAACTTAAAGAAGGCAGTAGAACAAGAGGACACAAAGCAGCATTAGTTAAGGAGCAGTGCAGGTTGGACATGAGAACGTATTCTTTCTACCAGATGGGTGATAAATGAATGGAACAAACTGCCAAATGATTGTGTTAATGCTAGTAGTGTGAATATGTTTAAAAATATAATTGACAGATATTTGATAAAGGTGGGCTACACAAAGATGAGAAAATTGTTGGACTCTCGATAAGCCAATGGCTTCCTTGTCCACTTGCCATCTGGAACTTGTTGTTTGGGATGGCAATCTTGTTAAATCTTGTTAAATCTACTTAAACAAAATATGTCTACTATTCCAACATGATCCGCGACACAGGCAGGAATCAACAACAACTATTCCGAATTGTAAACGGTCTGCTGCACCGCAAAGTGCGAACTGTGCTACGTACGCACTCGTCAGCAGATTAAATGGAGAATATCTTTTCAGATAAGAGAATATGGGAAATGATCATGGATGCCCGTGTGACGTAACCCAGCTCCTACCTGGCTAGTTACCGAATCCATTGATGGATTTCTTCCCATTTTGTCACGCATAGTCGTGGCATCGCTACAGTCGGCTGGGTTAAATACCAAATTAGTGCAAAACTGTCGACCTGTCTCAAATCTGCCATTTATCTCTAAAGTAATTGAGCGCGGCGTGGCCAAACAGATAAGCGCCCACATACCAGTGAATAATATGCACGACCAGTCTCAGTCGGTTTATTGACAACATCTCTCTAGGGTTCAGCCTCCTGTTACGTTTCCTATTGGCGACCATGTTAACGTTTTGCACGATTGTAAGAAAACGGGACCATCAAACATTCTGAAACTTCTTACCTGCCGTTGCCATCATCTCATTGACATTCTGATCGAGTTTAGTCAAAGTCTCATACTTGTAACTCATTTAAAATGTCTGAACGTGCCATGCCCGTCAATTTTTACCAATTTCTGCATGAATTACTACGCACAAGTGCCTTGTTGCGAAAAAATTGCCAAAAATCCTTCCGCCTATTGAGATCATCTAAAAATCCACAGTTACATTGCCAATATGTTCTACCAGCAAACTTGCCAATGTGCCTGGCTCAAATGCAGTTGATATGATTTTTTTTAAATAACACATATCTAAAATTACTGTGCCCTACATTCGTCTAACTGAAGCATGATCCCTCTACTGAAACAACTCTGCTTAAAGTGCACAATTAAAGTGCTGCTGAAAGAATTGCAGTGGACCGTGGCTGTGTTGTTGTACTTGCCATGCTTGACTTGACCGCTGCATTTGACACCATTGACCACAGCATTCTGTTTAACAAGATTTAGCAAGATTGCCATCCCAAACAAACAGTTCCAGATGGCTAGTGGACAAGGCAGTCATTGACTTATCGGGAGTCCAACAATGTTATCATCTAAGTATAGCCGGCCCTTATAAGATATTTGTCAATTCTATTTTTAAACATATTCACAATACTAGCATTAACACAATCATTTGACAGTTTGTTCCATTCATTTATCACCCTCTGTGAGAAAGAGTACTTTCTCATGTCCAACCTACACTGTTCCTTAACTAATGCTGCTTTGTGTCCTCTGGTTCTATTGCCTTCTTTAAGTTTGAAGAACATATTCCTGTCAATATATCATCATAACCATTCACTATTTTAAACATTTCTATTTGGTCTCCTCTTAGTCTCCTGGTCTCCCACATTCTTATAAACGGCTTTTATAACTAAGGTCTCTTAATTCTGGAATCATTTTAGTTGATTTTCGTTGTATTCTTTCTAGCTTGTCTTTGTCCTTCATACGATATGGCCTCCATGCTTGTATACAATATTCCAAATGTGGTCTAACTATTGCTTTGTACATGGGTACAATTAGCTGTTTCTCCTTATACATGATAGTTCTCCTAATTAGCCCTAGAATTTGATGTCATTTTGAAGCAGCAAACCCACATTGCTCTCACACTTTCATGCCAGCACTAAATCTTACTCCTACGTCCTTTTCTTGTGTGGTTCTACCTAGTACAGCACCCCCTTTTATATTCTTCGTCAATGTTTCCATGTCATATGTGTATGCATTTACTTCCCAAAATTGAATAACATTTGCCATGTTTCTGACCGTTTAACTAATATATCTAGATCATCCTGTAAACTGTGTTTATCTGTAACATTAGTAACCTTTCTGAATACTTTTGTTCCATCTGCAAAATTCAGTACTTTGCTAGATATGTCATCTTCCAAATCATTTATATATATTAAAACAGTATAGGGCCTAATACTGATCCCTGTGGTACCCCACTCAAAACAGATTTCCAGTTTGAAATCTCACCATCTACTAATACTCTCTGTCTTCTGTGTGTAAATCACTCTTCCATCTAGTTGATTATATCATTACCTACGCCATGGGCTTTTAGTTTAAGTAAAACTCTTTGATGTGGCACTTTATCGAAAGCTTTCTGAAAATCTAAGTAGACAACATCCACAGGTGACCCGTCGTCTACCCACTTTGTAATTTCTTCAAAAAAATACAAGAGATTGCTTAGACATGACCTAGCTTTTAGGAACCTATGTTGATATGTATTTATTAATTTATGTTTTACAAGGAATTCCACCATGTGGTCTCTAATTAATGTTTCGAGTAATGTGCATACAACTGATGTTAAAGTCACTGGTCTGTAATTTTCTGACTTGTTCCTCGATCGTTTCTTAAATAGCGGCGTAATGTTTGCTTATTTCCATTCTGAAGGAACTATTCCTTCTTCTAGTGACAAGTTAAACAATTTTGCAAGTGGTGTACTAATTTGCTCTACAATTTCCTTATGCAGTTTTGGTGGTATCCCATCAACTCCAGGTGATTTATTATCTATCATCTTCTTAATTTTATCTGCTATAATTTCAGGAGTTTGCCTTAAATGATCTGATTTATCGCCCTCAGACTCGCACACAGACTTGGTGTCACAGGCGCTGCGCTTGAGTGCTTCCGGTCGCCAACAGCTCGTTCGTATTGGAATTGACGAATCTTCCCCAACGCCTGTGCTGTTTGGTGTACCACAAGACTCTGTACTCGGGCCGTTGCTGTTTACTGCATACATTACACCACTCGGATATATCATCAGGAATTTTGGCTTGGACCACCTATAGAGTATATATAGCTGGCTGACGGCGTCAACGGAACAGCGTTTTGTTTCCAACAGCAGACATGATAGTGTCACCACATATGTTAAATTGACAGATTTTGTAGATCGAATTGTTTTACTATTCCTAGTAGTCGTCATCACACTCAAGTTGTTACTTTCCACATTGCCTACCTTTCAACGTTGTCGAAATGGGAAGACAGGTACTACATAGGTCTGTACTTATTCGACGACCATGTGTTTACTCCGAGCTCCTTGACAACTGGTGGCGAAGTGTTTGTAATTGACACTGTGGATGACTCGTGTGCAGCGATGCGTGGCCATGCATGAAGTCGCTTGAAAAGACAGAGCGCTGGCAACTGTGTGACGGCTTCGATAATTATCCGTAATACGGACGCGGCTGAAGATATAAATACACATGGATGTAGTAATACAACAGACGGACGCTCGTGTGTAAATCGTACACGAGGCTGCATGTGTCATGTCTCTCAAGTCTCAAGTGGTTTACTCCAAACAGCCCAAATTTGGGCTAACGCAGGAGTTTGTGGTGGACTGTGCGCATGCGCTGTGGGTGGTACATTCGACTAAAAGACTAGTATCATTAATGTTGCTGAAATGGTTTTTATCTGATGGTTTTATTTATTTTATGTATAGGATGTTAAACGAAATTTTTTAATAGGTTGGTTATGTGTATGGTATAATGCACCTGGGGGCTATGTATTGTCCACGGGTTCGAGAGCGGGTTAGTAGGCCTGGGGGGTGATTTCAATAATGTTGTTTAGAATTTTGTAGAAGGTTGTGGCTTGTTTAATAATGCGTCTTCGTTCGAGGGTTGGCCATCCAAGGGCAGTAATTAGATCTGCTGGATTTGTGTTCCGTCTGTAATCATTTTTAACAAATCTGGCAGCAGAGTGTTGCACTCTTTCAAGGCTTTTAATTTGTGAAAAGGTGTGGGGATTCCATATGGGTGAAGAGTACTCGAGTTTTGGCCGGATTAGCATGTTGTAGGCTGTTTGTTTAACTTCGGGTTTACATGGGCCAAGAGTTCGTTTAATCATGCCTAAACATTTCGAAGATTTTGAAGTTATGTCAGTGACGTGATTTGTCCAGGTTAATTTGGAATCCAATTTTACTCCGAGATATGAGTGGCTGGATACAGTGGATAATGGCTGGCCAAAAAGCGAGTACTTGTGTGTGCTGGGTTTAGTTTTGTTTGTTATTGGAAGGTGGACACATTTAGGTACATTAAATTCCATTTGCCATTTGTCTGACCATGTTTGGAGTTGGCTTAGGTCAGTTTGGAGAATTTCGTGGTCGGTTTTGGAAGAAATTTTACGATATATAATACTATCATCTGCAAAAAGGCGTATAGAAGATTTGATGTTCCCATTTATGTCATTTATGTAGAGTAAGAAGAGGACAGGTCCTAGAACTGAACCCTGTGGGACACCAGATGTTACATCTGTGATGTCCGACAGGGCACCGTTAACTGAGACTCTCTGTTTGCGGTTGGATAGAAAAGATTTGATCCAATTTTGAGTGTTTCCAGTGATTCCGTAGGAGGTCAATTTTGATAGAAGGCGTAGGTGAGGCACTTTGTCGAAGGCTTTGGCAAAGTCAAGCAGGATTGCATCAATTTGGGTCTTGTTGTCCATAGCAGTCATCCAGTCGTGGACTGTCTCAATGAGTTGAGATTCACAAGATAGTCCCGACTGGAATCCGTGTTGGAAGTGGGGAATGATGTTATGCTTGTGCAGGTGTTTCCACATGTTGCTTAGGATGATATGTTCCATTACTTTACAGAGGATGCAGGTTAGTGATATGGGTCTGTAGTTAGCCGGGTCAGATTTGTGGCTCTTTTTGTGTATAGGAGTTACTAATGCTTGTTGCCAGTCGTTAGGAAGTTTACCTGTGTTGTATGACTGTTGGAAAATTTGGGTGATGATGCTAGCTATCTGCTTTGCAGTTTCTTTAAGGACTCTGGCTGGGAGTTCATCTGGGCCTGTAGCTTTGTTCTGGTTTAGATTTTCCAGCTGCTTTATTACGCCATCTATGCCAATTTCGAGAAGGGGGATGTTGGGGTAAGTAGAGGGGGCTATTTGGGGGATGGGGTGCTTTTCTTGGGTAAATACAGAGCTAAATTGGTTGTTTAGGGCATTTGCTTTATCTCGATCATTAATTATTGGTTGGTCGTTTACTCGAAGTGTGGGAATGCCAATGTTTTCTCGTTTATTTGCCTTAATAAATGACCAGAATCGTTTTGGATTAGTTTTCAGGCTGTTTCCAATGTGGTTGTTAACATAGTCTTTGTAGGATTTTGCTAATGCTTTAGTAGCTTGCTTTCGGAGTTCCTTAAATTTTTCACAGTCAATGTTCAGTCCAGTTTGCTTTGCCTTTTTGTGGCTTTTGTTTCGTCTGCCTGTGTCGTGTCCATCCCTAGTTCACGGCTGCCCGTGTCGTGACCCTCCCTAGCCCACGGCTGCCAGTGTCGTATCCCTACCTAGCACACGGCTGCCCGTGTCGTGCCATACATTAGCATACGGCTGCCTGTGCCCCTCACTAGCACACGGCTGCTTTGTCCCTTACTGGCACACGGTTGCCTGTGTCTTTCACGAACACACAGCTGCCTGTGTCTTGTCCTTCCCTACTACACGAGTTCCCGTGTCGTCGTGCCCCTCCCTAGTACACGGCTGACTTCAGACAGCATACTTACTCGTTTCACTCACGGTGCCGGCAAACAACAAGGCAGGGAACAATGAGCGCCATTCATTTCACTTACGGTGCCGTTAGGCAAACAAGTCATAGAGCGTAATTCATTCCTATATTCAGCCATTCTTTGTATCCTTTTCTAGCATTTATGTCTTTATTTTCTGGGTGTGTTCGTCACTTGTGATAGTTCGTTGCTTTTTCCAGAATGCTAGCATTGACCTTGGCCAATCATTTAAATACCCCATATATCAAGGTCGTCGCGACAACTTATTACGATACCGCACCTGACAAAGGAGTGCTTTAGACCAGTGGATATAAGGAGTGGCTAAGAACGAGGATGTCGATTCTTGTCATTGGGTTGACCCAATTTAACTGTAACAGAGTTACGCGGTATCTGTCTATGACATACACGTAACTCACGTGTTACCTCAATATGGGTTGTTTGCCACAAGAAACCTAGCCAATGTGGCGAAATATTTAAACAGAGTAGCGTAAATGTACAAAATAAACATATTTAAGGAGATAAATATAACGAGGTTTAACAACGGAGAAAAGCTACTGATGCACCTGCGTGAGGAGCAGTTACGTCCACGTTTAGATTATTGCATATCAGCATGAAACCTTACAATTAAAATACAACACAATACAATACAATATAAAATACTTATATTGCGCTAATATCCTCGGGAAACCCAAGCTCAGCAGTGCACCAAAACAGAAGGGGTTAAGCAGTTCTTAACCGATAAGCAGTTCCAGTTGTGAACATTTGGATTGATACGCTGGGGAGCTATGGAGGATAAGCAAGTTTAAACAGGTGGGTTTTTTAGTTTACGGCAAAATGTTATATTTCCTACAAACTTAACACTAACAGGGAGTGAGTTCCACAGAGTCGGTGCAGCAACTGAAAAAGCTATATTTCCGACATTTGTCTTAACACTGGGAACAAAAAGTAGATTGGAATTAGATGACCGAAGTTGTCTAGGCTGTCTTGCAGGAGTGAGCATTGATAGTAAATATGCTGGTTGCTTACAATCACGTAATCTGCGTTGAGGATCAGTGGAATGTGAAGATTGAATGATATCTCGTTAACACCTACAATGCGGGCGAAACAATGTTGGCAATCTTGACAAATATGTTCGACTTTGAGAGTCTAGCAAAAAATCTATAGAATTCTATAAAAACTCTATATAAATCTATATATACCTATATCACTATATATATATTATATAATATTCATTCGATTATTCATATAAGTAACTAATTTTCAAAATATTTTCACGACCATCGATTGCTGAACACATTCTGTGTGGCACGGTTGTGTCATAATTACGTAACAATGCCCAGTGGTGGAAATACCGGTCTTCGTGGTGACAGATATGGGAAACTAGTATCGACTGTAACAAAACCAACCAACCGCCGTGTTATAATCAACTTAGTCGTTTCTTTTGTTATTTCAATTCGGCCCACTTTTGCATAGTCCGATAACGTATGATACAAAATAGATTTACTCTACTGCAACACAGAGTAATCACAATGATTGTACAAAATTAAGTTTTCCTTAGACCATAAGAAAAAGAACTGTCTTGGCATACGAAATAGTGATGCCATCTAGCGGCAAAAGAATTGCGCCATCTGCAGAACGATTTTAAGAACATTCTTTTCTCACATAAACTTCAAGTTTGTTCAAAGCACGTGTTTTGAAAAGTCTTCATGTCGTTTTTTTACTAATATCTAATTTTGTGAATCATCATCATCATCATCTCAATCCTTTTCGTGCCTCAAATTGCACATAATTCCTCCACAAGAGAGCGCCACTGCTGTCGGCTTCATGCCTGTCTGGTGACGGTTTCCCAGGTCAGTCACTGTTCTTCGCCAAGTGTCATTGGGACGACCTCTTTTCCTCTTTCCATCCGGTGTCCAGCGTAAGGCTCTCTGTTCTTCAGCATGGCAAAAGATTGGTTGGCTTTGGTGATTCTGGAGTTGACCTCTCTCTCTCTCTCGGAGTCTCCATGTGTTGCTACCGTGCTGCCCAGGTATGTGAACTCGTTCATCTGTGTCACTGTTGTTTATGGTGACTGGGTCGTTCGACTTGCGATTCATTTTGACAAGTTTTGTTTTTAGTGAATGTGGTGTCTTAAATGTTCCAACGTGATAAAATCAACTAAAGTGAAACACGAGCTTTGAATTCATGCCCCGGACCCGTGCGTGCGTGCGTGCGTGCGTGCGTGCGTGCGTTTGGAGTTATGGGGTGGATGGACGTAGCCAACAAAGGTGGCTACAGTTGAGGGAGAGATGTCAGATGAGTTTGGGACAGGAGTAGTGCCTTGAGCCCCTGTTGTTAATTCTGTTGATGAACCCGATCAGCAGAAAGGTGTCAGAACAGCAAGCACATGTTGAGGGAGGTATTGTATACGGACGACCTGACAATGATGGCAGAAAACGCGGACGAATAT
The DNA here is from genome assembly GCA_963662155.1 of Lamellibrachia columna. Taxonomy (NCBI): domain Eukaryota; kingdom Metazoa; phylum Annelida; class Polychaeta; order Sabellida; family Siboglinidae; genus Lamellibrachia; species Lamellibrachia columna. Next base: position 41,791,133 of record OY759265.1, read on the forward strand.
GCAGAATACATTACAAGAAATGGTTTAACATTTTCAGAAAGCACGCCATCCAAATAGACCTAGAGAAGACCGGGGATGGGCGGGGCATCATGCCGTGAACATACATATTATTTATCGACGGAAAGATGATTACACAAGTTTACCGTTTTGTATACTTGGGGAACACTGTGTAAGGACGGAGAAAGTAGCAGAGAGATGCATTGGGCGGTGTTAACAACATCAGTGGCATTGAAGATGGACGTGGGTGTTATGCGGGACAAACCATTGAAGGAACTGCTAAAGTGTTAGAGGCCTGTGTACAGTGTGGTATCAACCAATGGCCCGACGCCCCCCCTCTAAATACACCATTCGAAGAGTGAGAGAGATGGGTGCAAGTGGTCGAGAGGGTGGGGAAGAAAAAGACCGAATGGATTAAAAGGGAATAAACAACGATTTTCATTGGTTGACTGAACGACTGTTTTACTGAAACTGCAACACTAATATCTCAGGTTGTTAAAAATACCATCGATACAAAACGTGGTACTATTGTGATCTTTGTAATAATTGTCTTATGTATGGCAATAAAAACATTCCAATAAATCTGCACATCTGAAGGTCAAATGTAACGTTTTCGTTGGTTGATTGATGAGCCAAATTCCCCTTTTATACAATGTACAACGGTGATGATAATACAGCAAGTGTAAGATTGTTAATTGTTAGAAAATCGTTGTACATTCCTTTTAGAATTCCATCCTCATTTAAGCCATCGCGAATTAGGTTTGTTGATGTTCAAATATGAAGTGCATCAACTGTCGGCTTAATAAAAGGGTGTGGTAGTTTTGGGCACGGACCACAGTCACTTTCCCCATAGACGACCATTATAACGTTCTTGCGCCTACATTGAAAATTTATCCTACAATTTTTTTTTTAATTCACAGAAAATTACAAACCCACTAAGACACCTGGTGTGTGAAATTCGTGAAAATGACATACCTCCTTTTCGCACAAATTGCTTCAACGCATGACGCCCCTGCATTTCTGCCATGAAATTCCCCGGTTTCCAAAATATGAGTACATCCTGCCTAACAGCCACTGTGTCCTTACGCAACTGGTATACCTACTGACAAATGGCATAATTTCAAAGCTTAGATGCTACTGTGCACAAAAACATCTCTTCAACTCACTCATCCACACAATTTCTGCTCTCACAAATAAACCCTATCTGCACAATTCATTTTTTCCTTGGGATTCTTTATGTAATGTAATGGCGGATGGATTCTGACTGTGGTCCGTGCCCTTTTGTTAAAATCGTCGAAAGAATTTACTTTGATCGTTATATCGGGTAACTTGCGAAAGTATGACTAGCCTGACCATTGTTGCCCTTGTGTGGAATTTCGTACGGATCTGGTCTTAATTAAACAATTTAATAGTTTGTCCAATGATTACATCAAAACCAAATAACACATTTGCACAGACGAGCTAGCATGTCGTAGTGGATAAGTAAGTTTGATTTTTTTGCGAAATGATTCTAAAATTAGACGATCCAAAACATTTAACTGAGAAAGAACCATTAAGTGACAAGGCGTAGCCGTAGGGCTAGCCTCTTGTTTACCAGGGTTCAGCCTACTGTTGTGTTTCCCATTGGCGACCACGTTAACGTTTTGCATGATTATAAGAAAACGGGACCATAAAAAATTCTGAAACTTCTTACCTGCCGTCTCATCTCACTGACATGCTGATCGAGTTTAGCCAGTCTCGTACTCCTAACTCATTTAACATGCATGAACGTGCCATACACGTAACTTTTTACCAATTTCTGCCTGAATTACTACGCACACGTTCCTTAAAATTGTGGCGGAAAAACTGCCAAAATTCCTTCCGCCTATTAAAATCATCTAAAAATCCACAGTTACACTGTCAAGAAGTTCTACCAGCAAACTTGCCAATGTGCCTGGCTCAAATGCAGTTATGTCAGTGAATGATTTTTTTAAAACTTACACATCTAAAATTGCTGTGCCCTACATTCGTCTAACTGGGGCACGATCCCATATGCCATACTGTGGCATAATTAAGAACTATATTGTCATCATCATATACCAAATCATATACTGCTATAGACCCCTGGGGAGTAAGCTACTACATCACTGTCGTCCACACAGCATGCTCGGCGCCTCTAACCCGCCCGATCGGGAAGCAGCTCCGGCCGCGGGAGCTAGAATCAGTGGGTTAGAGACGGAGAGGGAGAGGGAGACCACCACTCTTTGAGTCCACGAAAGATTACACATTTACCCCTTGTATGGGATGTTTTACTTCCCCTGGCATAGACACCAGGTAGAAGGGACCACCCAGCAAACACATAACATTTTTATAACATTTGATAAAGGTTATATACATGTTATAACGAAAACATTTTTCAATAACATTTCGTAAATGTAAATAAAATGTTATGTAAAATTTCAGAAACATCATACAGATGTTTTTAAGATAACGTAATTTTACATTTTTCAGTGATGTTTTTAAAACATTATTAAAACATTCCCAGCAAACACAATAATGTTTTAAAAACATCAGAAAAATGTTTCCTCAAATGTCATAATAATGTTTTTTTTAATGTTATAATGATATCAAAATGTGCCATCTTGGAAACATTTGAAAAACATTTTTGAACAATGTTTTATTAAAACATATATATAACATCATGAAAACATGTTTGACAAAGGAACATAAACATCACAAAAATTTTATTTTAATGTTTTATTAAAACATTTCACTTTGAAAGGTATCAGAAAAGCTTTGATTTTATGGCTGAGCCCAGCAAACACAATACTGTTTTAAAAACATCAGAAAAATGTTTTCTAAAATGTCATAACAATTTTTTTTAAATGTTATAATGATATCAAAATGTGCCATCTTGGAAACATTTGAAAAACATTTTTGAACAATGTTTTATTAAAACATATATATAACATCATAAAAACATATTTGACAAAGGAACATAAACATCACAAAAATGTTATTTTAATGTTTTATTAAAACATTTCACTTTGAAAGGTATCAGAAAAGCTTTGATTTTATGGCTGAGCCCAGCAAACACAATACTGTTTTAAAAACATCAGAAAAATGTTTTCTAAAATGTCATAAAAATTTTTTTTTAATGTTATAATGATATCAAAATGTGCCATCTTGGAAACATTTGAAAAACATTGTTGAACAATGTTTTATTAAAACATATATATAACATCATAAAAACATGTTTGACAAAGGAACATAAACATCACAAAAATTTTATTTTAATGTTTTATTAAAACATTTCACTTTGAAAGGTATCAGAAAAGCTTTGATTTTATGGCTGAACCCAGCAAACACAATACTGTTTAAAAAACATAAGAAAAATGTTTTCTAAAATGTCATAAAAATGTTTTTGTATATGCTATAATGATATCAAAATGTCCCATCTTGGAAACATTTGAAAAACATTGTTGAACAATGTTTTATTAAAACATATATATAACATCATAAAACATTTTTGACAAAGGAACATGACATCACAAATATGTTATTTTAATGTTTTATTAAAACATTTCACTTTGAAAGGTATCAGAAAAGCTTCGATTTTATGGCTGAGCCCAGCAAACACAATACTGTTTTTAAAACATCAGATTTTTTTTTCTAAAATGTTTTTTTTTACTGTTATAATGATATCAAAATGTTCCATCTTGGAAACATTTGAAAAACATTGTTGAACAATGTTTTATTAAAACATATATATATACCATCATAAAAACACTTTTGACAAAGGAAGATAAACATCACAATAATGTTATTTTAATGTTTTTTATTACAACATTTCACTTTGAAAATAAGGTATCAGAAAAGGTTTGATTTTATGGCTGTGCACAACTTGTGGCTGATTCTAGCCTTACGAAGCAGGGCAATCAAACCAAGAAGGCCACATATTTGGAGAGGCCAATCCACAAGCTGACGTTGTTGGTGGAAAACGGAGCAGATGTAGACTCCAAATAGTTGTACTCTGCCTTACGTAGACTCCAATTCCCAGCCAGCACGCCGTCATCGGCCCGAGGGCGGATATCAGCGGCTGGCAGGCGGCAGTGCTCGGCAGGCGATTGCCGATCACAGCCCGCTTCCCAGCCGCAGATGCGGCGCTAGCACTCGCGGGAGATGATTTATCAGTACTCGGACCGAGGGAGGCCCGAGCACTGATTTCTGACGCGCGCCGCATACCTATGATTTATTACTTGTATTAAATTTCGCATGTGGTGTAGGGGAATGTTTCCCGCGCGATGACGCACCATGCTAGAAGCGAAATAAAATTAAGAGAAACTAAAATTCGTATGAACCGTGTTATTATTCTTACAAAAAATTAACAATTACGTTTGTAAGCTCCAGATGCTTACACTATTCACTGAACATTATTATTGTTAAAAATAATCTTTACTGCGAGTCTACCCGGGCCCATGCCGTCATATTTGAAGTCCGCTGTTTTACCGTTATAATTTTATATGCGACTGACGCTCCGCGCCGCGCCGCAAGACAAGGTACGTGTTTACAAATTCCTTTGTGAATCTTTGGCTGTATTTTGTACTGTCCAATACATTGATTTTTAGCATTATGTAAATTATTTTTTTTCGCAAAGCATACGAAAGTAGAACTATGCACATCGTAATTTTAGGCGCCAAACTCAAACAGCAAAGCCAAAGGTAAAGGCCGTGAACTGACATACCCATGCCCATGGACATACTAGGCATAGCCAGAGCTAGTGTATACTTCTCCGGTAGTTCGATTCCGCATGCGCCAACTCTCTAGTTACATTTCCGGGTGAGAGGGCAAACTTAAATCGCTGTTGACGATGCGATTATGTCTCATCCTATCGATATACAATAGGTTAGTAATAAAAAATATTCGAGAAATGTTTTGTGTATGTGTAGCAGATTGGATGAAACCCAATCGACAGAGGTTTATGCAGATTGCCCTTTCACCCGGAAATGTAACTAGAGAGTTGGCGCATGCGGATTAGAACTACCAGGCGCTGGTGAAAGTTGTAGCTGCCCTCTACTTGGTGGCGCTGGACGTCAATTTACAAAATGGCTTCTCCATGTTAATTCGTAGAGTGACGCAGCTCGGTATACACTAGCTCTGGCATAGCCTAGCCTTATCCTTAATTAGGTAAATAATAGGTTAAGTCTGAAGATTTATTTATACTGGCTCAGTATGTACTGTCTGTTTATGTTTATTTCTTGCGAGTACTTTATAAGAACAGAAACACAATTATATACATGTATGCATGCATACATACATATAATTATACCTTACCTTATGATACCTTATGACGATTCTGATCGCAGGATCCAGTTGATTCCTCCATGATCAGATCTTCAGAATCAAATATTTTTATATCATAATTTCTGGTTCCATTTGTTATTGTTTAAGGAGATTCATAGTCGTATATTATTGCCTGGGGTAGACCAGAATTTGTCTAGTTTGTTTTTAAATGAGTTAATTGATCTAGCTTGTATTACAGAGTTTGGGAGACTATTCCATGGTTCAGCCACTCTAAGAGGGAATGCATTTTTTCTTAAATTAATTTTTGCTCTTTGGGTAAATATTTTAAGGGAGTGTCCTCTATTTCCTGATCTTAGTGTCACATCCTCCCATTTCAGGAGGTTTGGTGCAGATTCATTATCGTATAGTTTGTGCATTATTTTATAGACTTCTATCATGTCTCCTCTTAGCCTTCGGTATGCTAATGTGGGTAGCTTCAGTAATTTTAGTCTTTCTATATATGACAAATCCCGCATACCAGGAAGTTGTTTTGTGGCCCTTCTTTGGACGTTTTCTATTGCTATTTTATGTTTTATCTTATATGGATACCATACTGCTACGGCATATTCTAGGTGAGATCTAACCATTGTCTTATATAGTGGCAAGAAAGTGTGTGTGTCTAGGAATTGGAAGGTTCTTCGGATTATTTTTGTCATTTTGGTTTATTTACCACTTGGTTTATGTGATCATCAAATGACAATTTTGAATCGATAATTACACCTAAGTCAGTTTGCTTATCTGTGGTGGCTAGTGAATGTTTAACATTATTACTTGTCATGAAATATTAATTTTCACCTATATTATTTTTTCAAATTTCCATGTGTTTACATTTGTCTGGGTGGAATTTTAATAACCATTTGTCGCTCCATTGTTCTAGGATACTTAAATCTTGTTGTAGTATATCCTGATCATTTGTATTTGTTATGGCTCTAAATATCTTAATGTCATCAGTGAACAGAAATGTATTGGATTTAGTTAACTCTGGCAGGTCGTTTACGTATGGAACAAACAATAAAGGTCCTAGGACAGATCCCTGCGGTATCCCTGATGTTACTTTGTGCCAGTTTGATTCTTTTCCATTTACTGCTACCTTTTGTCGTCTATTTGTGATGAATGCCTCAATCCAGTTAACTAAATCATTCCTAATGTTAAAACTTTTTAATTTACTTATTAGTCTCGTATGTGGCACAGTATCAAAAGCCTTTTGAAAATCCATATAAATAACATCTGTGTAATTACCCTTATCCATTTCTGAGGTCCATTCATCTAGTATTTTAATTAGTTGGAGAACTGTTGATCTGCCAGAGATAAAACCATATTGTTTTTGACTGAACAGACCATTGACTTTCATGTAACTGATGATGTGATTTCTAATAATTTATTCCATGCATTTACAAACTACGCTTGTTAGGCTTATTGGACGGTAATTCCAAGCTAATTTCTTATTTCCGTTTTTATGTATTGCTGATATTTTGGCATCCTTCCATTCATCAGGAATACTTGATGTTTTTATCGATGTTTCAAATATTTTTTGTGATGGGAGACAGATATTTTCTGACAACTCAGTTAGTAATCTGGCACCTATTTCATCAGGGCCAGGCGATTTGCTTATATTAAGTTCTTTTAATGTTAGTAATATTATGTTTTCAGTTACTTTTAGCTCATCCATCGCTAATTTATTGTTTACTTTGGGTGTAGTTGGGATAGACCCTGTCTGTTCAGTAGTGAATACACTGGAGAAGTAGTTGGCAAGAATATTTGCTTTTTCTTCATCTTCAGTTGTTGTTTGGGATTTCGGATTTGTGTGGTCTATATTCAGTTCCCCAATTCCTTGTTTAACTGTATTTTTTTATTTATAATAGTTCCAGAAGACTTCAGGGTTTTTCTTGGTTTGAGTGGCTAAATTTCGTTCAAACTCCTTTCGGAGCTTTCTGGTTAAAGCTCGGATTTTATTCCTGCTTTTACAATACTCTAAATATTTTGTCCTATCCCTTGTTTCAATGTATCTTGTCCATAGTCTATTTTTACATCTTATTAGTTTTCTGGTGTTTGCATTCAGGGGGAAATTTCCATTTCTGTAATTTGAAAGTTCTTTTTGAGGTACGTATTTATTATTAATTTTAGTACTGTTTTAAGGATTTCCCATTGGTTGTTAACGTTGTCTTTAAATTTATCTTCCCAATCTATATCTGAAAACTCTTTCCTCATTCCTTCATAGTTTGCCTTATTAAATAGCTTCCGTTTTTTAGTGTATATATTTTTTATAACTGCACAAAATATTGAATGTAATGACACAGTGGTCACTTTTACCTAGAGGGCTGAGATACTCTATTTCCCCTATGTTGTCTTCTTTGTTTGATAAAATCAGATCTAAAATGTTTGTGTTAGTTGTGTCTCGTCCTCTAGTGGGATTTAAGACATGTTGAAACATGAATGTGTCTCTAAGGCATTCTACAAATTAAACATTTAGGTTGCTGGGTTTAACTGATTTGGTCGTCCAATGTTTCCAGTTAATATCTGGGAGATTGAAATCTCCTGTAATTACAACGTGTGAATATTTAAGTCCTGATGTGGATCTAATCATATTTAGAAGTTCTGCGTTATTTTCTTCTGACCCCCCATCGCTCCTATATATGCATCCAAAGAGAAGTTTGGTTTTATTTTTAAGTTTAATTTCTATAAATAAGCATTGCTTGAAGGTTGAGACCAGGTTTATATTTTCTGCGTATGGGGAATTTAAGACGTATATTATAATACCCCTACCTTCATTATTTTCTATATTCTTGGAGAACAATGTATAGCCTTCTAAGGAAAATTCTGGTATGGTTACAGTGCATTTGGGTTTTTTGGGTTTTACCTCATTAATTGCTATTATGTGGGGTTTCAATTCTTTGTTCAAATTAATTTTGCTTGTTCCTTAGTTGGTCAGCATTGGTTAAAAACACAGAATGTTGCCTATGTCATTAAGATTATTTTTATTAACATTTGTTTTACCATCCGTCACTCTAGGTGGATGTGTAGTCTTTACTGGCTTTTCCTTATCTTTCTTATTTTTCTCTCCCATGGTGGACCCCTGACTCTGTACAGGTATTCCCCCGACTTGTCTGCAGCTTCCTGCCTCTTTGCTTCTTCATAGAGCTTTTTTGATTCCTCCCTTTCTTGTTTAGTTTTTTCATGATCAATTTTTATGTTTTTGAACTTGTAATTTTCTCTGATGTGATGGAACCTTCGAAGAAGGGTTAGTTTTTTGTCAATATGTGTTAGTGTGATTAGAACTGGTCTGGGACCGGTTGCATTTTCCTTGGCTTCCCCAAGCCTCCTCGTTTCTGTGACATCAGTGTCTGTGAAGTTATTGTTTATTTCTGTACACATTTCTAAAATTTGTTCTTTGTCATGTTGTTGTCTCGTAGTTTTTAATTGTGATGTAGATTCTAGTAAGTTGAAAATTATTACATTGTTGAGTCTTTTTTCTCTGTCTTTTGATTCCATGTTCTGTTCTTTTACCTGAATTTGTACGACTTCCTTAACTTAATTTGGGCTGATGACTTTGCTTGGGTTTTTATCCAACTGAGCTTCTTTGATCATTTCGATGACTCTTGTTTCGTGCACTTTGGTTCTGATTTCTTTCTAGTTCAATGATTCTCTCTTCCACTTTCTTAAGGAACTTCTGGCACCTTTCTTAGCAGCTTTTTTCATTTTTCAAGTTTTTCATTACTTTTGTGTCGCATGGACAGAACCAGTGAATTTGTGGTTTGTCCGTCATAATTTTATATTCTTTATCCGTTATTCCAACACATTCAATACAGTAATGTTTATCACAGTACTCGCATTCCAACAATTTGTGGTTAGGTCCTTTGAAATTTTTTTTACACCCTGTGCATATACATACGTCATCATCATCAATCATCCATACAGAGTCATTTTTACTTTTTGTCCTTGGTTTTTTTTTTACTTGCCATAACCTGGCTACTTTAGTTTTATTTATTTAATGTCTACTTTAAGACTGAGTTAGAGTAACTATTATTTATTGCATATATATATTTTTATAATATTATGTTGTGCAAGGGATCAAGGTAGTGCTGGGAGAAAGAGATTGAGTCTGGGGGGTAGATTGGAGACTCAGTGGTTTATTTACAGAAACGAAGAGTGATACCCAGGGCGACTCTGGGTATATTGAGTTGCCTTGATGAAAGGGCCAAATTAGTATAAGGTCAAGAATTTGTGCAGGATGGTTGAAGAAGTGTATTTATGTCTAACTAATTTCTAGTGTTTTGTCTAACTAATGTTTATATCTAATTTCCTATGTCTAAGTTTTGTATGTCGATCGTTGCTTGGGGTTCTTTTTTCCTTTGTTTACTTTAATATGGCGGGAAAAATTCGATTTCAAAGTTAAAGTTATTTTGGGAATCCTAGAAGGTAGAAGTTATTTAATTTTTGGTACTGTTAACAGTATCTAGTTTGACTTGTGCTATAAGTTTAACTATTAGTTAAAGAATTTTGAATGGTTAGTTAAGATTAAGATTTTGAGCAGCTGTTACTACGTACGCTTGTGAACCGGAACCGGAAATCATCTTTATATTCTGTGAAATTTTCATTTCATTCTGCCCTTTATCGGTTGCTTAATTCGTTCTCGATCAATATACTTGTTTTATAGTAGTAAAATGTTGTATACATTGTACACTGTGGTATACCATGGTTTACCTGTTTCAAAACAACATGGTATTTTACCATTGCTTCCCTGTTTCAAAGCACCATGGTTTCTATGGTATATCATGGTATTTTACCATGGTTTACCTGTTTCAAAACACCATGGCATTTACCATGGTATATTTTCACAAAACACCATGGCATTTACCATGGTATATTTTCACAATTCCATGGGCCGTGGACACTTGGTATTGTTAACTTAATTGTTATGTTAATATTTCAGATGCTGTCTGAAACAATGAGGTGACAACAAATGGCACAACCATGAGCATGACATAAAGCGAGTCATCCAGGAATGGTTCCGAACTGCCTCTGTCTCTGATCGGGATAGTGGTAGGAAGCACCGAATGGACCGAACATAGGCTAAGCAGGATGTGGCAGGAGTAAACAATTGAAGTGAATGTTTTTGAGTACATTCATTTAAGTACAAGTAAGAGATGGTCAACGCTTATTTATTAAATATTATCGTATAATAAATTACACAAATCCACATACGATTACATGTATCAACCTCAAAACATTTGTGATAAAATGTTAACAATATATGTATAAGATAATATGCTTGTATTGAAAGTAATGACATGGTGCTTTGGTGGCGTTGCATTGATCAGTTTAAAAAAATTCAAAGAGCATCGTTTATTTAAAAGATGGAAAAATCATAGTAAAGTTATACTGTATAATCTGTATTCATAAATATACATTTGAACGGTTAACTGGCAGTTTAAGTTTGAATGTGCACATATATATTCATAGCAATGTCTAGGAAGGTTGCACAGTACATTGAAATTATATAGGTCGTTGTGTACATACTGAAGCCTTTCAAGAGAGTGAGTGTGGATTTTTACTGTGATTGGATTAGGGGTGTTATCTGCAATGTGATACTATCTGTAATGCGTTTGTTTGTCAGTTCAGTGTTTGTACTTTAAATGTGGATGCTGATGTTGGCCCGATGGAAAAAACCTACATCGGCATGCAGGCGGATGCCGATGTTGGCCCGATAAGTTTGCCGCCCTTGGACCGATGTTGAGCCGACGGACAAAACTTACATCGGCCCGATGGACAAAACCTACATCAGCCCGCAGGCGGATGCCGATGTTGGCCCGATGGAAAAAACTACATCGGCCCGCAGGCGGATGCCGATGTTGGCCCGATAAGTTTGCCGCCCTCGGACCGATGTTGAGCTGACGGACAAAACTTACATCAGCCCGCAGGCGGATGCCGATGTTGGACCGACTTTGCAGCCCTCGGCCCGCTGTAGGTGTGCTGGCTGGGAAATAGTTGTACTCTGCCTACATAGACTCCAAATAGTTGTACTCTGCCTACATAAACTCCAAATAGTTGTACTCTGCCTACGGGTGGGAGTAAAGAACTGACTATTTCGTTTCTGAGAAAAATCACATGTGATTTGGATGGGAGTGTAAATGACAGTGAACTCAACAGCTGATTCACTCTATATCTGTAGTGAGTGCATCACTCAGCGCTGTCACCCGGAGCCACTGACCAGGGCACCCCTGAAACACATTAGTGTAGACAGCCTGTGTTTGGGACTTTACAGGTCGTGGGAGGTTACCATGAATGACCCACCCTAGGGAAACTATGTGCATGGCCCCTGTATTAGTTACAGGAGATGGTTGATTCACACCCTTGGAATTTTAAAACATCTACGCCTGAGCAACATAGTTTTGGTTATGTCTGTGTATCTAAATGATTATGATAATAGTTTCATGTAAGATCTAGTTGTATATACCAGTGTAAATGACATATATTACTAGTTGACACTATAATTATCTAAACTTGTAATCAAACTTGAGTAAGAAGACAGCTAGTGATCTGTCCAAGAAGCTTCCACAGAACTAAAGAACAAAGAACTCAATCTATGAACATCTGACTACCTGAGTCACTTATTAGATGCAACGATCGAGGTATGTAGCTAACTGATGAATAACCAAAAATCACTTAGAATGTATTAGTATTACAAATGTATTGTTTTTCATTGTTATAAACTTGATGTCAAGATCAATCTCAAAATGCAGCACGCCGTCATTTGTGATTTCCCAAATGTTATCCTTGTCAAATATAAGGCTAATCTACCAACTTAACACTGCGTAGATCTGAGACAGTTGTATCCAGTGACATTACTTATTTTGTGTAATCATCATCACTATAGCAAGGGGTGGTAGTAGTACTACACTACCCCTAGCAGCAACACTAATTAAGTTTCAACAGGGTTATCTGCCAGCTAGGGGTACTGTTGTACAACTGTCCATTTAGTAGGGGATTGGCCAACATATAACATCTGCCATGACTTATCTTCTGTATCATTAGTTATAGAGGAAATTTGTTTGAGCAGGATATAGACGATGAGTGCCCATATGAAAAGAGCACGGAAACAGGATTACTGCAGAAGATGGATGTCGGAAAAGAGAAAAAAGTCCAAAATAGATGCAGATACACGTGAATTAATTGGAGACACTTCCAAAAATGAAACATCAGAAGATGTGACAGAATTTCAAGAAAGCAATAATGACCAAGTTGAGCATGACACAAATGCTGAACATGACCACAGTGTTGAACATGACCACAGTGTTGAACATGACCACAGTGATGAACATGACCACAGTGATGAACATGACCACAGTGATGAACATGACCACAGTGATGAACATGACCACAGTGATGAACATGACCACAGTGATGAACATGTCCACAGTGATGAACATGACCACAGTGATGAACATGTCCACAGTGATGAACATGACCACAGTGTTAAACATGACCACAGTGATGAACATGACCACAGTGATGAACATGACCACAGTGTTGAACATGACCACAGTGATGAACATGTCCACAGTGATGAACATGACCACAGTGATGAACATGACCACAGTGATGAACATGACCACAGTGTTGAACATGACCACAGTGATGAACATGACCACAGTGATGAACATGACCACAGTGTTGAACATGACCACAGTGATGAACATGACCACAGTGATGAACATGACCACAGTGTTGAACATGACCACAGTGATGAACATGACCACAGAGTTTCTGCAAGTGCATACATATATACATATGTATGTGCGTGTGTGCGTGCATGCATTAATGCAAACAACCTTGTAATATAGAAATGATCAAACTTTGTTTCTTTAAAATAGAGTTGTCATTTTATATAAAATATATATTTATTTTACACAGATTCAAATTCTTTCGTCACTAGAGGGTGCAAACCTTGCTAGATCCTGCAGGGCCATTATGCGGTCACTGATGACTCATGGCCTTATGAGTTTGTTCAGTGTTATGGGGCAAAAGGGAAAACTACACTTTCGAGACCATCTGCTGTGCAAAGTGGTCTCAAGTAAGTATATTTCCATTGACCTGTGTGCTTATTATATTATCATGATCTTACTATAAGCAATAGTTGTTTATTGATTACTAAAAAAAAAAATTTCTAACAAATTGCCTTAACTTACAAAATCTTACTAAAATAAATAAATATAATACCTTTCAGAATCTATTATTCAAATCAACAGAGCTTGCATGACCTTCTCAGTCAATTCTTCAGCATCAAAATGCAAAGTTCTCTGATATCATGTGACTTTGTTGGTAGTCATCACATGACAGCAGTTCATTGTGATGTTGAAGAAGTGACCGAGAGGGTCACAAACGCTCCGTCTAGCGTATCAGTAGACTCTGAAAGGTATCTCAACTTACTTTAAGTTTTGTACGTAATAATTTACATGCTGGTTAAAGAATATTTGTTTGTTTTCTAATGGTTGTCCATAGATTTGTCTGGAAAAAGCATCTTTTAAATGTGTTAGATATATATATATGTATATATATACACACACATATATATGTGTGTATATATATATATATTTATCCATATGTAAACGCTTTCATTCAGTCTCACTGTACAATTAATGTTTTACTTTTGTCTTATTTTATGACACAATTGAATACGTAGACAAAGTACTTGTGGCGTCCTCTGCATTGTGTGAATATGACCCGCACGTGAACTTGTGGCGTCCCTGGAATCTGTATTGGGAAAATGTGAACCCCCGTTGTGAAAAGCTGGCTATGGTCCTGTAGAAGATAATGTATGTGTTTATGTCTCCAGAGGCAAGGGCTGCAAGGCAGGAAGAGGATGGCACCTGCAGGTGAGACTACCAGTAGTACTCAAGATAAAAGACCACGAGTAGATTCTTCTTCTGAGTCGGATGATTAACTTATTTGTAATTCGATTTTAAGTGCAATGAGGAGTAATTAATTTTCTTTGTAATTCGATTTTGAACATTGTAAATGTGTTAAATATTATAATAAAACATTATCAACTTACACTGTTTTGATGTTTATGGACCTTTTGTCAAAACTGTTTTATGATTTTTTTATGTATGCTTTAATACATAAAAAATAAGGAAGCACCGAATGGACCGAACATAGGCTAAGCAGGATGTGGCAGGAGTAAACAATTGAAGTGAATGTTTTTGAGTACATTCATTTAAGTACAAGTAAGAGATGGTCAACGCTTATTTATTAAATATTATCGTATAATAAATTACACAAATCCACATACGATTACATGTATCAACCTCAAAACATTTGTGATAAAATGTTAACAATATATGTATAAGATAATATGCTTGTATTGAAAGTAATGACATGGTGCTTTGGTGGCGTTGCATTGATCAATTTCCCTAAAATATGAAAATTTTTTGAAAATGTTAAAATTATATCAAAATATTGGAGCTTGAAAACGTTCTAAATACATGTTTTTAATGTATGCTTTAATACATTAAAAACATGTATTTAGAACGTTTTCAAACTCCAATATTTTGATATAATTTTAACATTTTCAAAAAATTTTCATATTTTAGGGAAATGTTTTTATGATGTTATATATATGTTATAATAAAACATTTTTCAACAATGTTTTTACAATGTTTCCAAGAGTCAACATTTTGATATCATTATAACATTTTCATGATATTTTATGGAAATGTTTTTAGGATGTTATATATATGTTATAATAAAACATTTTTCAAAAACGTTTTTACAATGTTTCCAAGAGTCAACATTTTGATATCATTATAACATATTCAAAAACATTTTCATGATATTTTATGGAAATGTTTTTATGATGTTATATATATGTCATAATAAAACATTTTTCAAAAACGTTTTTACAATGTTTCCAAGAGTCAACATTTTGATATCATTATAACATTTTGTAAAACATTTTCATGATATTTTATGGAAATGTTTTTATGATGTTATATATATGTTATAATAAAAAAAAATTCAAAAACGTTTTTACAATGTTTCCAAGAGTTAACATTTTGATATCATTATAACATTTTCAAAAACATTTTCATGATGTTTTATGGAAATATTTTTATGATGTTAGATATATGTTTTAATAAAACATTTTTTAATAACGTTTTTACAATGTTTCCAAGAGTCAACATTTTAACATCAATATAACATTTTCAAAAACATTTTTATAACATTTGAAGAAACATTTTTCTGATGTTTTTAAAACATTATTGTGTTTGCTGGGCAACAGCTTTTATTGTCTCTTCCGAAAGACACGGGCAAAGTGGGGTGAACGAAATTGCCCAGGTTTCGAAACGGCAACAGGTGGTTTTGAACTTTGGTCCCCTCAACTGACAGTCCGACGCTCTACCACACGATCACCACACCCCATGCAGGCTCAGTAAACTATATTGTGCTTACACACAGACAGTCCAAATCAATATTAACTAATTTCTCCAAACACTTCTTTCATTCACTCCAGTGAATTAAATAATGTTTATTTTATGCAAGATCAGAGTCGTACAGAAACATATTTTAAGCGCCACGCAAGTCATAACACAAACCAAACACATTAAACGATTTTTCAAGATTTGGTTAGCAAACCAGGGGCGGATGTATGGGGCATGAGATGCGTACATTGCTTGGCCCTATGTGAAAAAGCTTTTTTACAGTACAACAGATAATGCCATTTCGAGTCTTAATTTTCGAATTGTCCAAGAGGAGCATACCCCATATGCCTCTACCAAAGCGATGCACCATTGCCACTTACTGTAGATCATCCAGAAATATCCATGCCCATACTGAAAATCCTGGATCCGCCCCGGCATACTAAAAAATCTTAAGTGCAAAAATTAGCTTCTTTAACAAATCTGTTCAGATTTAGACTATGTGTCCATACATCTGATTCCTGACTGTGGTCACTGGTCACATTGATAAATAATTCATAACACTCTGCAGCCATTGTCGTCCATGCACTTAATAGGTTAATTACTAACTTGATACTTTCGTGATGCTATTTCACCAAAGCTTGCTTGGTCTTGAGGACCACGGTTTCCAAACGGGCTCTGGTAGAATATTGATAATATTTAGTCATATCTTATTGATCTGGCTTTTTAAACTAATCAGGTAAATAATATGCTGCCAATTTCACACAATAACATCATGGATAAATATACCACTTGGATAAATATAAATGTATAGCTTGGATAAATACACCAATTAAATAAATAAAACCACTTGGATAAATAAATAAACAAACATACATCTTGGGTAAATAAAATAGCACGTGCTGTCACTTAAAGCTTGGCTGCATGCAAATATGTAGACAATCACATATGCTTCTGCACATTACGATTATTTACTCTTGGTTATGTATCCCTGGTAACTAAATGATTGGCGATTTAAATAATTTTTTTTTGCATGGAACCACTTTAATTTACAACACCATAATAAATTAGATAGCTTACAAGCAGAATGTAATAATCAATGCTTTAATTTTACCCTCCTAATGCTGTATGGTATGTATAAACAAATAATTGTAATCAGTGGTTCATTTTCTGTGTTCTTAACGCATCATTATAAAGTATCATTTAAAACCACAAACATAACATAATAAAACATTGAGCATTTCATTTCAAGAGGCATATATTCTGTAGGTAACTTTGGTGGACTTGACAGGTTTGTGTTTAGATATTGTAGGAAATGCCTCATCTGCGCTACTTGAATAAAGTGTCAGAACTGTTAAAGCATTCGTGGCGACTTTGCTATAAATCGATTACCTCTCACTTGTTTTAAATATACTCATTACATAAAGCCTTGTTTATTTAGAATGCCGATGTTTGAAGGTTTGTCTTGTGTAATCGGCAGGTGTGAATTTCACTTTCACTGTCAGTATCTGACTAGCATATATCACATATGTTTTGTCCACGATTATCGCAATTGTGTTGTATCTTGCAAACATACTTTTCTGAAGAGAAATGTTATTTTGTATGCACATAATTCTGTCTCTGTTGAAGAGGAATTTCTTTAGGGGGGGAGTAGAATAAGGAAGTTTGACATGTATTAATTTATCATTTATTTGTACATGGGTTAAATGACTGGGGGTGAATGACTGAGAGCTAACACAGCTATAATCAATAACACACACAAGATACAACACACAAAACACAGTTTCTCGTCAGATTGTCATGTACCCAGCTATGTATATATGGGTAAGAAATGTAGCAATGAGCTTTTACATGTCGACATCACGTTTTTTCATTGATTCCCACAATGTTGTCTTGTTTTGCATCTGAAACAAAGGATAGAAAGTGTTGAATAGTTATGTGTAGGTATGCGTGTGTGTGTGTGCGTGTATGCGTGCGTCCTAGCCTCACCCCTTTATAAAGGGAGCAAGGAAAGAGATAACAGCAGGGACGGTGCAGCAGTACATGAACTAGCCTCACACCTTTATAAAGGGAGCAAGGAAAGTGACAACAGCTGGGGCGGTGCAGCAGTACATGAACTAGCCTCACCCCTTTATAAAGGGAGCAAGGAAAGAGATAACAGCTGGGGCGGTGCAGCAGTACATGAACTAGCCTCACCCCTTTATAAAGGGAGCAAGGAAAGAGATAACAGCTGGGGCGGTGCAGCAGTACATGAACTAGCCTCACCCCTTTATAAAGGGAGCAAGGAAAGAGATGACAGCTGGGGCGGTGCAGCAGTACATGAACTAGCCTCACCCCTTTATAAAGGGAGCAAGGAAAGAGATGACAGCTGGGCCGGTGCAGCAATACATGAACTAGCCTCACCCCTTTATAAAGGGAGCAAGGAATGAGATAACAGCTGTGGCGGTGCAGCAGTACATGAACTAGTCTCACCCCTTTATAAAGGGAGCAAGGAAAGAGATAACAGCTGGGGCGGTGCAGCAGTACATGAACTAGCCTCACCCCTTTATAAAGGGAGCAAGGAATGAGATAACAGCTGGGGCAGTGCAGCAGTACATGAACTAGCCTCACCCCTTTATAAAGGGGGCAACGAAGAAGAATATAATTCATAACATGATTACCACTACTCTCCCACTCCTTTAATATATATATACATATATATATATATATATGTTGAAAAAAAGGTGCCAGAATAGGAATTTCAGAAACTGGTCAATGTTAATGCATCCACATATAAAATGAGTACACGTAAGTTCTTACACAACGGGGTGTCCAGTCCGTAGGACCGTTCAAAGCGCTACACACTTCACCACTGGAAGACCTGTTCCTTCCAACACCAATTCGATATCTCTGTGAAGCATTCAGCCGTGCTGCAGTCATTGTGCGAATACTAATCATTCCCATAATATATCCTCCACTTTCTGTAGTCAAGTACTAATTTATACAACTAAATGAACTAACGCATTGTGGAGTGAACGAAATTGCCCAAGCTCCTTTACATATTCTCTATCTCTATGTGGAATTTTGCAATCACTCAGGTAATCCATAATCTATTGTATGGCCACATATACACTCACCTGTTTCTCCATAGCGTCCATCCTGTCAAATAATGAATAAAATAATTAGATGTCGTTCATGCATTCAGCTACTACGACAAATACAGGACATGCATTTTGTTATTGATTAACCGCAAACGAAACTTAGCAGTTATCTGTCTAGCAAAATGATTTAATTTCGTAATTTTGATAATTACTGTCAATACATAACAGCATAGACGGAATATTCTGCATTCGCGCTGGCTAGGTAAACAAATGATCCATTGAAGCTAAACATGTAATTGTGATCATACTTATTACTATTAGTACAGTCGTACTCTCAGTTGTACATGTATGGTTTTTCTTTTTGACAGTAAAAGTAAAGTAATTACATGGACATTTCTGGAAACAGTGGCAGTTCATACAAAACGTATAATGAATCAGATATTTTTAATAGCTGCTAATATAGGTCACTGGACTAAAGTTAGTGTAATTACATTATTGGGTTGGACAATCATCAAATTTGTTCCTCAAAATACTAGTAACCTGTTCACATTTCTTTTCTCAAAAACAGAACACATTAGAACACAACACGTAGCAAGTGTAAAGCTAATCATCACTGACGCGGGAAAATAAATCCTTTAGGACAACATACCGCTGAAAGCTCAATCATGGATATCCATATTTTAGGGTTTAGGTTTAGTAACAATGCCAACTATTTGCTATATACGTGTTGAAAAGTAGGGGGTCCATATCAACTGTATAAAGACACGTAGTTGGACAATGGGATAAGGGGAGACTAGGGTAAAGAAGGGCATATTATTGCAGTGACATATGCATAAGGGAAGTAACCAAAATGGACCTAATATTAAGACGGGACATGTATATGGAATGAGGGATGAGGTTAAGGGCATGTGTTTGGAATTAAGGACAAGGACATGTATTTGGAATGAGGGATGAGGTCAAGGGCATGTGTTTGGAATTAAGGACAAGGACATGTATTTGGAATGAGGGATGATGTCAAGGGTACATATTTGGAATGAGGGATAACTGGCCTTTGTACAACAGTACATATATATTTATATGGGACTGTCCTGTTGAAAAGTGTAGTAACGTATGCTTACAGATGTACAATACACAAAATGTTGTTGTGATTTGTATTTACCTGTCTCATGTTTCTTTGACTACGTTCTCAAGGCTTTGTCTCGTTGGTCATTCTGCAGCTGACGTACATACTCAATTGCACGGAGGTGTTCCCACATTTTCAACTCATATTCATCGTGCTTTGAGTAGCTCCTCCCTGGATCACAAACAAAACATGGCCATCTTCACACACTCTTAGGTACCAATTAACTGGTGTAATATTTCACACAAACCCCGATTTACTCTACAAAAGAGAGTTGTGAGAATTATTTGTGGAGTAAAGGCTTGTGACCATACAAATATCTTATTTATTAATGTCAAAATCATAAAATTTTTCAAACTAATTTAATACAAAACATCTATGTTGATGTACAAAGTGAAACATAAGCTATTACCCAATAGCATTCAAAAATTATTTTATTCCAATGAAAATAGTTTGTACAACACATTTCAGGTTTGTACTGCACTGAGGGCTAAATGTTTTTCTATATCTGGTGTAAAGCTTTGGAATGGCCTACGTATTGCACTGAGAAATTGTAAAAATAGATTCGCTTTAAAAAATGCACAAAACATCTATACTTGATAGATATTAAAAGGGATATTTTATTCTGACATGTGTATTAATATTTTTACTGCATTAGCATTAATTATACATGTTTTAGCAGTATGATGCAAGGGATTGCAATATAGCCATAGGAGTAACTTAGGGTAGTTTATATAGTAGATTTCCGACAACTTGGTAGCTCGAACGATAAATAAGGTTTGTTGTGATCAGTTGATTGGGTACATAATACAAAACATAATATTATTGTAAATCATTTAGTATGTATTAATGATTGAGCACCTGTATATTTAGTTTTTAGCAACATTTGTTGTTAAAAGTTAGCCATAGGTAGTAAATCAGTATAATTTAAAGGTCACCAAATTTTTTTTGGGCGCAAACGATATTACGTTTTTTGTCGTCAGCTGTTACATAGAAAATAATTTGCAAGTCAATAGTTGTAAATTTAATTAAGACCTAAGTAATATAGCATAAAGTGAAGACTACCTAGTATAAATTGTAAACAACTGATTATAAACAAATATACATTGAATTTCTAACATGGCACCATGCAAACACCAAGAAAAGGCGAAACGTAATTTAACATGCTCTAGCTGCGACAGCTGGATAGACTTTGCAAAGTCCGGGTGTATAAATTTGTGAGCAGAGGTGCAGGCAGATGATTTTCATTTCATGTGTAGGGGGTGTAAGACAGTGAAATGTCTGCAGGAGCAGGTAAATGAGTTGACATATGATTTTAATGATGACATTTTAATGACGGTGGTGAGGACGAGGAGAGCAGAGGTAGTGAAAACGAGGAGAGAAGAGGTGGTGAGAACAAAGAGCAGAGGCAATGTGAGGGAGAAAGCTGGTAAGAAGAAGAAAGATGGAAAAAGGAAGAGTGTGCAATAAAAGGAAGGTAAACGGGTTAGTGGAGATGGATTGTCAGGTGGTATGATGGTCGAGGATAACAAGAGCAGAGAAAAGGAGAAGACTGTGGATCAGAAGAAGAAAGATGACAGGAGGAAGAGTATGCAACAAAAGAGAGGTAAGCGGGTGAGTGGAGAGGGATTGCCAGGTGGTAAGACAGTAGAGGTTGATGATAGAAGAGAAAAGGGCATAGTGTGCAACAGGAACAGAGCTTGCTGATGTAGTATCACAGGGGAAGGCGAGGAAACCCCAGATATTCATGGGGGATTCTATCATTATGAAAGTAGATAAAATTGTAAACAGAGGAGAGGACATAATGGTATGCCTACCAGGGTAAAATATAGAGAAGGCAGGACAGGTCATGGTCATGGAAATGAACAATGCCAAGAAGGAGGGCACATCGGCCATCGTTGGTAAGTACAGGAGGTTGGTCAAGACACTTGGTCAAGAGGCACTGATTGGACAGATTGTACTGTCGGGGATATTACCAGTAATGGGAGGCAGGGGTGAGGAGCATAGGAACTGTAGGAAGATGGTGATCAACACACAAGTACAGAAGGTATGTATGTAGGAGGGAGTAGGCTTCGTAGACATGTGGTTAAACTTTGTGGGAAGAGATGACTTTTTTTCATGAGAGATGGACTTCATCTGACTGGGAAGGGTGCTGCAGTTCTTAGGTGTGAGTGTAGGGTTGTCGACGAGGGCACAGGTTCCATAAATTATTTAAACTAGATGGACAGGGGGAACTGACAGAGAAAACTCAAAGGAGTACTACTACAAATACACATCCAAGGAAATGTCATGTAATAGATATAACAGAATCATGGACAAATAAAGATATAGTAGATGCTGAGTTAGTACTGATAGGTTATGTAATGTTTTGGAAGGATAGATGAGAAAGTAGGGGAGGTGGAGTAATTTTATATATTAAAAAATCTATCCAAGCATACGAATGAACATTGAAAAGTGAAGCAGATTGTGAGGAAGCAATTTGGTGTAACATAGTTACCAGGAACTCAACATTAACAATAGGAGTAGTTTATCGTAGTCCTAGAAGATGTGAAATTACAAAAGGCGATAAGGGAGGTGAGCAAGGGGGAATGTGTTATAATGGGTGATTTTAACCATGGCCATATACAATGGGAATCATTAGAGAGTGCTGGGGGTGACGACCATCAGTTTCTACTTCTAACACAGGATTGTTTCCTTACTCAACATGTCTTGGAGCAAACCAGAGGTGGGAATGTGTTAGATTTAATTTTGTCTTCTCAAAATGAATTAGTTGACAATGTTAAAGTACACGAACCTTTGGGTTCAAGTAATCATAACCAAATCCATTTTTATATAAACGTAAAAACAGGGAATACATATATAAAACAATGGAGGAGGAACTTCAACAAAGGCAAATATAAAGAGATGAGAACATCTTTAACAAATATAGATTGGAATAACTTGCTGAAGAACAAGATGGCAACATAATGCTAAAATATGTGATTGAGGGCATTACTGAGAAATTTGTTCCATTAAGAAAACAAGGGAAAAGGTCCAGGAAAAAACATTTGTCAAAAGAGGCTATTAGAAAAATTGCTCGCAAACAGATGCTGTGGGGGTATATATATATAAACACACTGGAAATGTAGAAGACTACACAAACTACAAAGATGCACTTAACCTAGCTACAACTGAAATTAGAAAATCCAACAGATCCTTTGAAAAAAAATGGCAGGTAATATAAAAAACGACACCAAGAGTTTCTATGCTTATGTAAGGAGTAAACAGAAAGGTCAAGATAAGGTCGGACCACGGGACAACAACAGTGGAAACATAATTTCAGATGGGTTTTAAATGGCAGAGGTCCTGAATGAGTATTTCAGCTTAGTTTTTACCACAGAAGATATCAGCTCACTTCCAGTTCCATTTACTAAATTTGAGGACGATACATCAGATTATTTAGGGCACTTATTTGTAACTCCTGAAATGATAGCAAAGAAAATTAAGAAGATGAAAGATAATAAATCACCTGGAGTTGATGGTATACCACCAAAACTGCTCAAGGAAATTGTAGAGCAAATTAGTACACCACTTGCAAAAGTGTTTAACTTGTCACTAGAAGGAGGAATAGTTCCTTCAGAATGGAAAGAAGCAAACATTACGCCACTATTTAAGAAGGGATCGAGGAACAAGCCAGAAAATTACAGACCAGTGAGTTTAACATCAATTGTATATAAATCACTCGAAACATTAATTAGAGACCACATGGTGGAGTTCCTTGTAAAACAAATATTAATAAATACATCTCAACATGGGTTCCTAAAGCAAGGTTATGTCTAACCAAACTTTTTTGTTTTTTTTGGAAGAAATTACAAAGTGGGTAGATAACCGGTCACCAGTGGATGTTGTCTACTTAGATTTTCAGAAAACTTTCAATAAAGTGCCATATCAAGTACTATTACTTAAACTAAAAGCCCATGGTATAGGTAATGATGTAATCAACTGGATAGAAAAGTGGCTTAAACACAGAAGACAGAGAGTAATAGCAGATGGTGATATTTCAAACTGGAAATCTGTTTTGAGTGGGGTACCACAGGGGTCAGTATTAGGCCCTATGCTGTTTTTAATATATATATATATATATATATATATATATATATATATATATATATATATATTATATATATATATAAATGATTTGGAAGATGACATATCTAGCAAAGTACTGACATTTTATGACACAAAAGTATTCAGAAAGGTTACAAATGATATAGGTAAACAAAGTTTACAGGATGATCTAGATAAATTAGTTAAATGGTAAGAAATATGGCAATGTTATTCAATTTTGGGAAGTACTAATGCATACACATAGGGCATGGAAATATGGATGAAGAATATAAAATGGGGGATGCTGTACTAGATAGAACCACACAAGAAAATTACTTAAGAATAACAATTAGAGGTGACAAGAAAGTTTCAGAGCAATGTGGGATTGCTGCTTCAAAATTTCCTCTGTGAGAATGTACTCATTCTCACAGAGGGTGATAAATGAATGGAACAAACTGCCAAATGATTGTGTTAATGCTAGTAGTGTGAATATGTTTAAAAATAGATTTGACAGATATCTGATAAGGGCAGGCTATACATAGATGACAAAACTGTTAGACTGGATAAGCCGATGGCTTCCTTGTCCACTTGCCATCTGAAACTTGTTGTTTTGGATGGCAATCTTGCTAAATCTTGTTAAATAGCATAAGACAAGTATGTAAAATGCAATTGCTAGGGCAACCATATGGTAATTTATCATATTCGATAGTGTAGCCGAGTGAATTGTAGGCATGATGATTATATTTTTTCCAAACATCTAACAGCAGTACCGACAACCCAGGTACCCCCAAACAATAGGGGATAATCAGTACTCATGCACTATACCACTATGCCATAGCAAACAACACGCCACAACAACACACAGTTTACTCACGGAAGGGATTGGTGTTTTCCTCGTTGGCCTCATTTGGTTTCCCGATGCATCTAACAACGCATCGAATTAACTGGATGACGGGATAGAGAATGTTGAAGGGTGGAATCAAAGGTGATCGGTCATGATAATCCTTAATGGCCCTGTAACGCTGGGAACACCACACCTGGTGTAACTTTTCCTGGATTTTCTGGAAAGTGTAACTGCAACAGTGTAAGCATTCACTGCTCAATATGATGATAAACAAAATGGTACAACGCCATTTTAAAGCTTTAATATTGTTGCTCGAATAATAAAAGCTGCCTTAGGTAAATGTGAAACACAAATTACCCATTTAACGGCAACATTACAAAGTGCTTCATGGTACATATATAAAAGTATTGTTCCCCAAAAGCCATAATCTAGACACATAAGGACGACATGATCCCAACCATATAATCAGTATATTACAGGGGTTCTAAAATGGTCCTAAACATTGTTTGTTGAAGCTAGATGAAAAGTAATGAAATTAAATGAAATTTATTAGACCAATAATAACAAGTACATAATTATAATTTAGTATATACAATAGGTCAGGAGACTCTTGTTAAGGCATTTAAATCCTGCTACCACAAGAGTTAATTATCGTCCACACATATAACAGTTAATAATAGTGCAAGCATTCTGATACCTTTCAATGATGTAACTTTTAATATAGATGGAGAATCCATGGATACTGTTGGTGAATATTTTATTAATAATGATATCGGGATGTTTCTTTTGGAGAATTCTTGATTGACTCTAGGGATAAATACATTTGTGCATGCCCTAGTGGCATGTTGATGGTGTTGGGTATTGTATAAGAGTAGGTTTTGATAGAAATAATCAGGCAGCTGCTTGTTGATCAATTTGTCAATAAATTTGAGTAGTTGAATTCTATATATGTCATCAAGCTTTACGAGATAGTTTCTTAAAAATTGGTTCACTATGAGCCAGGTAATTACTAGAAGTTATAATTCTAACTGCCCTTTTCTGTGATTTGATAATTTTATTATTTAGGTTACTCTGAGTCCCCCAGACCAACACTCCATAATTGAAGTGGCATACGATTAGGGAGTTATAGATTGTTCTCAGGATGTTGATTGATAGGATGTGTTTGAGACTATTTAACACTCCTATGGTTTTTGATATTTAGTAGCCAGTGCATCTATATGACTAGCCAAATTTAGGTGTTTGTTAATAGTGCTTCATGGTACATATATAAAAGTATTGTTCCCCCAAAAGCCATAATCTAGACGCATAAGGACGACATGATCCCAACCATATAATCAGTATATTACAGGGGTTCTAAAATGGTCCTAAACATTGTTTGTTGAAGCTAGATGAAAAGTAATGAAATGAAATGAAATTTATTAGACCAATAATTACAAGTACATATTATAATTTAGTATATACAATAGGTCAGGAGACTCTTGTTAAGGCATTTAAATCCTGCTACCACAAGAGCCACCTTGAATAATAATTGTAGTATAATAATAACAATACATTTACACAGTAATTTAGCTAATAATAAATGAACATGCCATAGTAAAGATTACAATCAAAAGTTCATACAGTAGCTGACATATACATGTGCACATATGCATTCTATCAAAACCTACTCTTATACAATACCCAACACCATCAACATGCCACTAGGGCATGCACAAATGTATTTATCCCTAGAGTCAATCATGAATTCTCCAAAAGAAACATCCCAATATAATTATTAATAAAATATTCACCAACAGTATCCATGGATTCCCCATCTATATTAAAAGTTACATCATTGAAAGGTATCAGAATGCTTGTACTATTATTAACTATTATATGTGTGGAAGATAATTAACTTAAATCCTTAAATTATATCTTGGCAGATTTAATATTGTCTTTAAAATAAATTTATTGTAATATCTATGTAATAATATCTATTGTAATATGCATTTAGTTTTAGCTTTTTGTGCACATATGCACAACAAAACTAAAACTAAATGCATCAATAGATATTAAAATAAATTTATTTTAAAGACAATATTAAATCTGCCAAGATATAATTAGCTAGTAACTACAAGGCGACGTATATATAGGGATTTAAGTTAATTATCGTCCACACATATAACAGTTAATAATAGTACAAGCATTCTGATACCTTTCAATGATGTAACTTTTAATATAGATGGAGAATCCATGGATACTGTTGGTGAATATTTTATTAATAATGATATCGGGATGTTTCTTTTGGAGAATTCGTGATTGACTCTAGGGATAAATACATTTGTGCATGCCCTAGTGGCATGTTGATGGTGTTGGGTATTGTATAAGAGTAGGTTTTGATAGAAATAATCAGGCAGCTGCTTGTTGATCAATTTGTAAATAAATTTGAGTAGTTGAATTCTATATATGTCATCAAGCTTTAAGAGATAGTTTCTTAAAAATTGGTTCACTATGAGCCAGGTAATTACTAGAAGTTATAATTCTAACTGCCCTTTTCTGTGATTTGATAATTTTATTATTTAGGTTACTCTGAGTCCCCCAGACCAACACTCCATAATTGAGGTAGCATACGATTAGGGAGTTATAGATTGTTCTCAGGATGTTGATTGATAGGATGCGTTTGAGACTATTTAACACTCCTATGGTTTTTGATATTTAGTAGCCAGTGCATCTATATGACTAGCCAAATTTAGGTGTTTGTTAATAGTGATATCGAGAAAATTTTAATTATCTACAAATTCAATATTTGATTCAGATATTCGAGGGAGAGGAAGGTGAACCTTTTTTGTGCCATATGAAATATCATGGCTTTTGTTTTCTTTACATTTAGTGAAATTTTGATCACTTTGAGCCAAATACTTATTTTTTTCTAATTCGTTGTTTAGTCTTTCATTGTGAATATCATAGTGTGCATTAGAATTTAGTGTAGTGAATAACAAACCACAACCATAACTATTGCTGACATTATCTGGCCTAGTTAGAATATTCTTTATAATAAAAATCAAATATACATTTCTGGATGAAATAATGTCAATTAAGTTTGCTCAATCTATCTGTCTCAGGTTGAGTTTTTGTATGTATTTATTGACAAACAACTGAACAGTTACAACAGTTCTTCAATAATTGCATTGATCCATCTGTTGACAATTTTAAAATTGTATTCTGACATATCGAGATAGCCTAACCCTTTGGCTTTGGTCCATCTTTGAGCTTGGGTTCCCAAGGAGTTTGGCACAACATACGTTTTTGTATTGTAAGTACCGGTAAGTAAGTAAGAAAATATTTAAAGTGTCACTCCATGTACACATGTATTAAACACAAAACATAAATACGTTATACACATAGCAGGCAATATGTACGTGGACCACTCAGAAGTGAGTCATACGAGACTACAAAACAGCTTAAAAATATTATTAAAACAAAAATGTACAATAAATAAATAATACAAATATATGATTATCTGTATAAATACCTGCATAAAATACATAATTAATTAATATAAATACATGACTGTACGTACAAATTTGTATTACTTAAAACAAATTTGCACAATTTTTTGTTGTATTATGTAATAGCATGTGTAATATTTTTCATAAGGTGCAGGCAGTTTTGCTCATAACATTATCATTATTCAATAAAAATATAAATCTAATTTGTTCATTTAAATTATTAAAAGCTGGATCCTTATTTATAGCATAATCTATAAATTCATGTCGTTCATTAATAAACAAAAGGCGGTTCATTAAAACGTAAAACTCATTTTTTATTTCATCAGTACAATTATAGCGTGTTCTGTTGTATTGTATTGTCAATGAATTTGCCTTCTAAGAGACATCACGAGTAACAAGAGAGATAACTGTTGTCACATACAGTTTACTGAAATACTGTGGTTATTTAACATAGCATCTGACATTTCAGTTCTTGGGGGCACATTATAGAGCCGTTCAAAGTATGACAAGTAACAACATTCATGTGGGGGCAATGGGCCGGGTGGCATCTGATTGAATTTATGGACTAATTAATGTTAAATTTTACTAATACAAATGTTTTAAACCAAGTTCTTGTCTTGATGCAACAAGGAAAGCCAAGGTACATTTTCCGTCAAAACACAAAATTACTATGAATTGGAATAACTTTTTTCCGAATGTTTATCAGATAGTATTAAAGGGAAAGATGTATGTTGCTTTCTGAGAGCTTTATTGGAGAAATATTTAACCTAAAATGACAGTCATAGTTTTGTGAGTGATATGTATATGTTATTTATACCTGATTTAGCATATGTATATATATATATATATATATATATATATATATATATATATATATATATATATATTATATACACACACACACACACACACACACACACACACACACACACACACACACACACACACACACACACACACACACACAGTTGCACCTCGTAATTACGCGGATTTGGATATAACGTGGTCGGTTGTGGACCCCGATTTTCTGCCGCCTGCTTAAACGTACTTAGAATTGCTTTGACAATTCTCAAGAAACATTAGGCGAACAATGTCAATGAACGAGTATCAACGTGTTGTTTGTTTTGCGCTGCCGGCGACATCAATTGCTGCTGCTGGCTTCACTTCGACCGTTTGTAAATTGTAATCGAGATTCACAAATACGCCTCGTGTAAGAATCAGAAAAACAGTTTTAAATGCATTTAGTATGCATGCAATACCAACATAACACTTGGGTGAAATGACTTGTCCCATTACATCGTAAATTTAATCATTTTCGCGACGCGAAGGGTTCAGCCTACTGTTACATTTCCCATTGGTGACCATGTTAACGTTTTGCACGATTATAAGAAAACGGGACCATCAAAAATTCTGAAACTTCCTGCCGTTGTCCGCATCTCATTGACATGCTGGTCGAGTTGTCAAAATCACATATTTCTAACTCTTTTAAAACGGCTGAACGTGCCATACCCATCAATATTTACAAATTTCTGCATAAATTACTATGCATACGTGCCTTGTGGCGAAAAAATTCCCAAAAATCCTTCCGCCTATTTAAATCATCTAAAAATCCACGGTTACACTGTTCTACCAGCAAACTTGCCAATGTGTCTGCTCATATGCAGTTATATCAGATGATATGATTTTCTGAAAACTACACATATCTAAAATGACTGTGCCCTACATTCGTCTGTAACACACCAGGAAGTCTAACTGAGGCATGATCCCCGAAACCAATATGCCAAATTCCTAACCCAAGACTCTACCGGTGCGCGAAAATAAGAATTCATCATCCGCATATGAAACGATGAATTGATGTTAAGTGGTGCGTAATAAATTTATGATTCGGTTGAGATCGCTTGAAAGACGGAGCGAAACAATTATTAATTCTACCTATTGTCGTTTTCTGTGTTTTATCAGCTTACATACTACGTTTATCAAATCACACACGTTTTCGGCTGCTCAGATCCAGGTGATTATTTTCGATTCGTAGGCCTATTGGTCCAGGGGCCGTATGCATGGACCGGGCGTAGCGTAGTCCCAGACTAAGCCCTACGTCCGGACTAACTAAGCTATAGGGTTCAGCCTACAGTTACATTTCCCATTGGTGGCCATGCTAATGTTTTGCAAAATTATAAGAAAACGTGACCTTCAAAAATTCTAAACGTTTTCACCATCCGCTATTAACATCCCACTCTCACTGATATGCTGGTCGAGTTTTGTCAAAATTAGACACTTCTAACTCTTGTAATATGCCTGTATGTGCGATACCCGTGTCTTTCGGAAGAGACATTAAAAACTGTTGGTCCAAACTCCTGCGTTAGCTCAAGATTTGGCTGTTTGGAGTATAACTACTTCAGACTTGAGATACCCCTCAATGTTTACGCACACGTGTCTAATCGCCAAAAAAATCACAAATATCCTTCCACCTATTAAAATCATCTAAAAATCCACCATTTCACTCTCAACAGCTTCCACCAGCAAACCTGGTAATGTCCCTGCTCAAATGCACTCAGATCGTATAATTTTTTTTTAAACGTCCTATATCCCAACTTACTATGCCCTGAAAAAAGTTGCTGTTTCATCTCTACTCTAAAACTGTACTTATCTTATCATAATGTTTTGTTTCACAATTTCACGTTTACGTGTTGGCTGGTGTCGAAACGAATGTAATAAATATAAAGTCACATGAAATGAAATCACATGGAAAAATCACAATTTTAAATAAATATAATACATAGATCTTTGTATGTATGATATAAGTTAAAATATTAAATACATTCGGGTAGAATAGTTGTCTTAATCATCAAAACAAGACTAAACACTCAGTCCAAAAGTTTGATAAAAAGTTACTAATAAATCTTACTTGTGTACAATTATCAATAAAAAGGAGTGAGATTGATAGTTTCTTTGGAATATTTATATTAACCATGCATCACACTTTGTTGTGTTTAATTATCAGTGGAAATATGCAAGACTATTTAGTATATATATAGTCTTCGAATAATTTGTTGTAAAATAATGCTGTGACTTTATTTCCTGTGACTTTTTATCCTAGCCAAAACTGTGAATTTATTTACCCGACTTTTTCTGTGACTCAACAGATTGCAGTGAAATTTTGTTTAACTGTTATCATTCAATAATGGTGTGTTCTTAGTTAGATGTACTCAAACTAGTTGATAGAATAAATTATAATACAAAATTAATTTTGGTTAAGAAATACATCAATAAATAGATTAGTATATAATCGTGATGAAAGTACAGTTATCATTTTGTTCTCATTTCAATATAACTGAATCAAATGCATTAATGGAATACATCACTTTATTTTTTTATTGACAAATATAAAAAAAATTTAATGTACGATGAACAATATTGTGAAAGAAAAGCTTATATGCAAGACTGTAGTGCATTTTACATATTCAAACTGTACAAATTATTGTATATAAGTAGATAACATGAACATAATACAATACAATCACAATATGTAATATTCACAAACGTCATCATTTAAAATATTTCAGTGGAAGGAACAGACAGCTTTGTCTTGGAGACTTCTGACGGCCAGTCAGTGACTGTGCAAGTGGATGAAGCCTGGGGTAAGCAAGCTTAATTATAAATTATTGATTTGCATATAAAAATTAGCAATGTCATATAGCTTGTGTGAAAATGTGCCACATGTGGTTCCTTAGTACAAGTTGAGGGTTGCTTCCAGCAACCAGATAGTGAAAGATTCATATTACAGACAGGAATCATAAAGTAACTCAGTGGGAGAGAACACAAGTTACATGCAGCCACCATAAAGTGGCAGGCATTATATAACTCTGGCAGTGACAGAAGAGTACCAATACACAACAGCACAGCTTTGAAGTTACATAACAGGACCTGTGGCAGGTGGCACATGCTGTGTCACCTCCACAGTGAGCCACCATTAAATTTATTATAACCTAAAATGTAATTAATTATAGACAATAATGATATCAACTTATCACTGCATCTTTTTGCTGCACAGAATAACTTGCATACATTCGTTTGTATTTGTTTCACGTCCATATACGATCAGGATAAACTGCTTAAAATGAACATCACATATTATGTAAATAGATAACAAAACAGGGAAAGTTTGACTCATGTTTACAAATGGCATCATACAACAGGAACACGTTTTGGCATTCCAGACATGTCATCATCTGTCGTGCCCATGCCACCGCTGTGGCCTTCGTCACAGCCAGGTCCGAGCTGGTTCACTGCCGGGGCCTTCGTCACAGCCAGCTCCGAGCTGGTTCATGCCTGTGGAGCTGCCAGCAATAGCTGCTCGATCCACATCGACAGCTACACGCCCTGCCACACCAGCATTGGAGATTACACCTGCACCAATAGGTGTTTTGGAGAGAACACCTGCACCGACAGGTGTATTGAAGATGAGACCTAGACCTGCATCGGCAAGTGTGCTGGAGAGAAGACCTGCATCTATGACTGAAGCCACCGAGATCGTCTCTACTCCAGTTTCTGTGACTATTCCCATTCGTACACCTGGGGTCACAACGGTGACGGCACAGCGATGCAAGAGACGTGATGCAGACGTTGAGGAGAGTGCTCTCTTCCAGAAGTGGCTGGCATCAGACAATGCCAAAAAGAAAAAAAATCAAACTGATGCAGTTGCAGGAAGAGAAGACGAAGTTGCAGATTAGTAAATTGCAACGCGAACTGCAACTCGAGTAGTTTTACATGCATGAACACTTCAATGATGTGACATATTGTGATGTTTTTCAGTAGAATCGTAGGTGAAATACAAGAGGATTAAAAGTATGTGGTATTTACTCTAACTTTAAATATGTCTATTAAAGTTAGAGTAAATACCACCAACTTTTAGTCATCTTGTATTTCACCTACAATGTTATTGACAGACATCATGCATGTAATAATATTGGTGTTTCAATTACGATATATACAGTTGCTTTCAGTAAGTGAATTATGCATGTATCAGTTCATAAACATGAGTTCAAATGTTGTAGTGATGACTCCTACCCACTGTCAGACTATTATCCAAAGTAATTTCTCACAACAGCATCTCTAGCTGCTTTCCCTGCAGCAGTGCGTACACGCTCGATGGCCACAGTGGGGGGGCATTGCCCATGTAGGCTGGTGGGGGGTTGTCTTCTGGCTGAGGGTCGGTGTCATGCCCTGCTGGTGGTGGCAGTCCGAGCCGTGTTGCATGGTTGTGCAGCATCACACATGCCTTTGTTGGGGTGAGGCGGATCTCACTGTGCAGGCAATGCCATCGACGTTTTAGCACACCAATGCATCGTTCGACAGTGCTTCGCGTGATGCAGTGGGCGTCTGTGTATGCTCGTTCCTGGCGATCCCGTGGATTCAATATCAGCGTGAGCAGCCAGTCTCAAAGCATGTAGCCACTGTCGCCAAGAAACACCCCTGTCAGTGGCTTCTGGTGTGACTCAAACGCGTCAAACAGTGGCATATCAGCGTCACAAATCAACTACAACAGAGAAAGAGACACTCATTCAATGTGCATGCTTATAAACATGAATCAATGTAGTTTTTCTTTGTGTTTGAAATACATTTAACTATGTAGGTAGTACATGGAAAAAATGTGTGTTTTGTTTTGAAATGTTCAAAAGCAACCAGGGCTGAAGTTAAATAAACATTAATTGTACTTATTCAATTTCGGATTTGTAATAAAAAAAATTGAACAAGCAGATTTAAAAGGTCTTGAGCATGTTAATTTGGAATTGAATGAAAAGGACATATATACCAGTAATGACACTGTTAAGCTTTTACATAAAGTATCGATTTGTAAAGATTGGTAATATCAAACATAAAATAACAGAAACATTTTGTAGGTAGAAAGATCAAAGTATTTCACTGCCCTCCTTTGATTAGTTATGAAAACGACTGTTTGCTTGATGTTGGTCTCATCTTACTGGCAACAGCTGCCTTTACTTGAATAACTAAGCTACCATTCAAGCAATAAAACCCCTGTCTTGTGATGCCATGTCCACAGAGGGGCGCCCTTTCAGGGGAACCTTTACAGTGGCCAGTTGGCTGCTGTTACTAATTGCAATTAAGTGGTCAGCTAGGTGCAAGTGTAAATATAAGGCAAATAAGATAGGAATGTTACAAACTTAATGTTACACTTTGTAACAGTGTGGATGTCAGCAACTTTTTTTTACAGGCTTTTGAGGAGTGGACAGTCAGCAATAACTTTCTATCCTCAGTAACAAAAAGTTTATCCTCGAATGAGTTAGTATTATAATAGTACTAATAAAGTATTCATATACTTTCACAATAATTGCTTTGGCTTTAATAATTATTGTATTTTAATCAATTATTTGAGTGCAACAAAAAGTAGTTGTTAGAATGTGATATTCCTGTCATATTCCACCACCAAACGCACACACGCACACACACATAATCAGTAACATATTTTTTTTAGCAAATTGAAAATACTTGATAAATTACACATTACCTATACGTTGATCGAGTGGAAATTCTTCCTGTTGACATATTTGTGTTCGTTGGCTGTGGGAGACTGTATTCGCACGTGGGTACCATCGATGCACCCTACCACATTAGGATACCCTGCCAGCCGCAGGAATTTCACCTTCTGTTGGTCGGCTACTTGTTGCGCTGGCAGACACACCGAATCGTGCATTCGATGAACCAACGCGTTGGCCAATCGATGTATGGTCCTTGATGCTGTGGACTGGTCAATGCCGATTGTCTCAGTCACCAAGTTCTGGAAACATCTTGTGGCATACATACGCAATGCTACCATCACTTGGGATGCGCCGGCAGGGAGCCTTGCCGTGTTACTGGGTATTCCAAATCATTTCTCAGCTCATCTACTATTCTCAGAATATCGTGATGACGAAATCTGAACTTCGAATACAATTCCGTGTCATCATATATTTCTAGCGGATTCCTCCTATCCCAGAATAACCGATTTCACCGCAGATTTCGCCTCAATCGTCTCCGCCAAACTATCACGGCCGCCATTTTTCACGAGTTGCGCTATGGACTAAAGAGTTAGTCCTGGTGGTTTTCGAGCGTAGCGATACGTCGCAGCTACGCAGGAAATCCCCGGAAATTGAGCCTAAGTAGTGCTCGAGCATACCGACTAACGGGTTTACGCTATAGCCTAGGCGTTAAGCTATGGCGTAAGAGGTTAGTCCTAGGCAAAGTCAATCGCCCTACAATTTTTTTCTATCTGGCTGTTGCTGTAGTTAGGGGCGAAGATCTCGTTCATCAAAAACTCAAGTATTTTCATGAAACGTGAAACCTTACAAAAACGCCATAAACAGAGCAATAAACACGTCTTTCGTGTCTGTATGCATTCTTATATGTATATCACTAAAGTTACCTGACAATAACCATGTAAAAGTGTGAAATTATTACCTTTTTGTCAGAACGCATGTGCTTGTCAAAGTTTGTATATAACCGGATGTTGTTGTGAGCGAGAATAGCAAACGGGATTTCCATAGATCTATATAAGGTCACGCTAAGAATTGCCGTCTGCTGGCCATAGAGTTACATCATTAATAATGCCCCTATAAACTACTAATTTAGTAACGGGTGTTTTATTTATGTCTGTGCTGCTGGCCCATTCTGGCCTCATTCTACACGAAATCGCGTTTGATCATGTGACCCAAAGACAACATCACGTGCACAGTATGGCGGCTATTTATGAAATCTTATCTGTGTGACCGATAAATGTACTCATAAATAATTATTTGGAGCACATTTCTTCAGTTTCTTGACGCCTAAGTGTCGGTTGTAAGTCACGGAATACATATGTGAAACGGTTAGTGTGTATCGATTTTAAAACTTAAGTTATTAGTAGCCATTTGGCTACGGAAAGCCCAAATTGGCGAGTTAGTAAAACCCGGTGTCGACTTTCGCCCCAGAGACGAAGAGTGGGGCGGACAATTTTGCCTAGTTAGTCCCGGTCCATGCATACGGCCCCAGTACATCATCATCATCATAGTAGATCTATTCCATAACGGCATACGTACGTGTGTTTTATTCAGTTCAAGAATCAACAGGATGTTGAAATAATACACATTATGCTAGTATACTCGTTCAATAAGTTCCATAAACTGCATATTGGCATATAAGACAGTGCTGCAAGCACACAGGGCTTCCGACAGCGTTTTTGGGCTTGGTGCAGCAAGCGGTGAGAGAGAACACCTAACGCGCATCGCGTACAGTGCGGTCCGAAACCGTGGACCCCGACCACCGCGTTATAATGAGGCTCAACTGTATATATATGTATGCATGCATGCATGCATGCATACATACATACATACATACATACATACATATATATGCATTTTCATTCATATAAAGCTGAACTAATACAATTGGTCTACAATTGTGTGTTTTTGACATAGACATTAAGCGTCTCTGACAAAGCAGAAGCTCAGTCCTGCACCACCATGGCAAACATGCATCATGCAAACACAACTTTATCGGATATACTAATTGATAAATTAGGTGCACATAGACAAATTAAAATTTCCCGAGCATGGGCATCAACTAATAGAAGGTCTAAGTCACTTATTGTCTATATGATACAACTGTGGAATTCTCTGAATATCAATATTATCAATTTTCGAACGTTCAACCATTTTATAGCTTAATTTTAGAAGACAGTTGTTGGAAAGGTATGCTAAGAAGACATAATGATAGCACGTAATGATTATCACAGTAGCATTGCATTACATAAAATTATACGTGACATCATGTTCGTTTGTTTATTTGTGATCGTAAAATTTCTTCCAAAACCGACTACGAAATTCTCCAAACTGACCTAAGCAAACTCCAAACATGGTCAGACAAATGGCAAATGGAATTTAATGTGTCTAAATGTGTCCACCTTCCAATAACAAACAAAACTAAACCCAGCCCACACAAGTACTCGCTTTCTGGCCAGCCATTATCCACTGTATCCAGCCACTCATATCTCGGAGTAAAATTGGATTCCAAATTAACCTAGAAAAATCACGTCACTGACATAACTTCAAAATCTTCGAAATTTTTTGATTAAATGAACTCTTGGCCCATGTAAACCTGAAGTTAAACAAACAGCCTACAACATGCTAATCCGGCCAAAACTCGAGTATTCGTCACCCATATGGAATCCCCACACCTTTTCACAAGTTAAAAGCCTTGAAAGAGTGCAACGCTCTGCTGCCAGATTTGTTTAAAATTATTACAGACGGAACACAAATCCAGCAGATCTAATTACTGCCCTTGGATGGCCAACCCTCGAACGAAGACGTATCATTAAACAGGCCACAACCTTCTAAATAACATTATTGAGATCACCCCCCCCAGGCCTACTAACCCGCTCTCGAACCCGTGGACAATACATAGCCCCCAGGTGTCGTATAAATGCAATGGTCTTTTCATTTTATCCCCGAGCCATTCGCATATGGAATAAGATTCCACCAAAAATTACCAACATAAAAACCCAAAATCATTTCAAGAAGCTATTATGGAACTCCCTTTCACCACACCTCCTCACCTAAACTGCCTTTAAAACACAGTGCTCAGCGTAAACTTATCCATGGTGTGGGTGTGGAGACTGTCTATGTGTGCATGTGGCAAGGCAGTGACAGTATCCATACACATAACCAACCTATTCAAAATTTTCGTTTAACATCCTATACATAAAATAAATAAAACTATCAGATAAAACCATTTCAGCAACATTAAAGATACTAGTCTTTTAGACGAATGCACCACCCACAGCGCATGTGCACAGTCCACCACAAACTCCTGGTTTAGCCCAAGTTTGGGCTATTTGGAGTATAACCACTTGTGACCTTTCATTAAACTAATTAACTGATTTCACTATTGCAGTTAGGGGGTAACACAAAGTAATAAGAATTTCACTTCTGTGTTACTCCATTAAAACATTTGTTTGCTGTTGTCTGTTTATATTGCATAACTAATTCATTTTGATTGCATTTGTTAGAATAAACGTTTCTGAATGTTGAATAAAACAAATGATGAACTGTTTTTATTTCACTCACCTGAACTTAGCAATCAGAAGGTTGACCATTAGAATACTTGTAAAGAGCATGTAGACTATTTGCAGCATGATTGGGACAAAGGCTGTGTTCTTAGGGCATCTGGACGGAGAACTGTTTGTTGCCTCACATTCCATTGATCCTGGAAACAAACATATATTTACATTTGTCCTGGTAGTCGTCATTATATTTTCATCAGGTTAAATATCTTGTTATAATATATTTGTTAGCAAACTCTGCTACTAATGTAGTGGGTAGTCCATCAGTATCAGCTATGTGTAGAATCTAAATAAAATGATACAACCAATATTGATATTTAAATGACTAGTTCTATAATATAAAAACAGATGCAATGGTAGGATGCTAGGGTTGTACTTTATAGGTAGGGT
Organism: Lamellibrachia columna; assembly: GCA_963662155.1. NCBI lineage: Eukaryota > Metazoa > Annelida > Polychaeta > Sabellida > Siboglinidae > Lamellibrachia > Lamellibrachia columna. Next base: position 41,829,968 of record OY759265.1, read on the forward strand.
CATGTATGAGAAACAAACCGATCAACGAATGTTTTTGTTAACATTTAGTTAGAGGCAGTATTTTAGCGCAAGTTAATCCCGGACTCTGGCAGGGAAATTAGTGAGCGAAAATAGGGTTTGTTTACATTTCGAGAAATAAGTCAATAGAGTGAATTGTCAGAAAGAGTGGAATATTGATTATAAAAAGTATTACTATTACACGTATATTATATATAAACTTGTTATAGACACATATTAAGAAACCCTTTGTAATATCGCAATAACCGACCCCTGTAATTAAGGACCACCCACTGTTCGGGCGTTAGTTGAATTAATGGAGTTACAGTTAGTAATGCAGCTGACTGATCGAGTCCGTTATTATTTAACAAGATTGCTGTCCATAGCAAAGGCCCAGATGGCAAGTGGACAAGGAAGCCATTGGCTTATCGAGAGTCCAACATTTTTCATCTATGTGTAACCCGCCCTTCCGAGATATGTGTCAACCTTGTTTTTAAACATATTCATGTTGCCAGCAGTTACACAATCTGTAGACAATTTGTTCCATTCATTTATTGTCCTCTGTGAGAAAGAGTACTTCCTGATATCCAAGATACACTGATCCTTTACTAATTTTACCTCATGTCCTCTAGTTCTACTGTTTCTTGACTAAGAAAAAAATATTTCTAACAATATTTTCATACCCATTCAATATCTTTAATTTTTTTATCTCCTCTTAACCTCCTTGTCTCTAGGGTTGTTAAACCACATTCTTTCAGGCGTTCTTCATAACTAAGGTCTCTCAGTTCTGGAATCATTTTAGTTGCTCTCCTCTGACTCTGTTCGTTCAAGTGTATCTATATCCTTCTTACGATATGGTCTCCACGCTTGTATACAATATTCTAAATAAGGCGTAAGTATTGCTTTATACAGAAGTATAATTAGCCTTTTGTCCTTGTATGTTATATTTCTCCTAATCAACCCAAGCATTTTATTACCCTTTGAAGCTGCAAACCACACTGTCACTGCTCTGAAACTTTCATATCAGCACTTACCGTTACTCCCAAGTCGCTTTCTTTTACAGTAGTGCCTAGAACAGTATCTCCCATTTTATAGTTTACATCCAAGTTCCCATGTCCTGTATGTAGGCATTTACATTTTCCAAAATTGAATAACATCTGCCATTTTTTTAGACCATTTAACTAGTTTGTCTAGATCGTTTTATAAATGTTGTTTATCACCATCATTGACATTGTTAACCTTTCTAAACACGGCTGTTGTGTCATCCACAAATTTCAAGTTGCTTGTTATGTTATCGTCCAAGTCATTGTTATATAACTTACCTTACATTATCAACAACTTTTCGACTATGGCTGTGGCCATAAATGTTCATCAGGTAGGTGCGTTCGATCCGCATATTCAGCCGTCGACTACTGCGGAAAGCTAAAAAATGGCGCGGAGTTTTGAGCGCATGGGTAGCGCTGTCGGGATGACAGGGGTGACACGCTGTCGGGATGACAGGGGTGACACGCTGTCGGGATGACACGCACAAACGAGACCTGTTATTGCATACAGCCGGGGAAGCTGTGCAGGATGTGTTTGACACGGGAACGACATGGCAAAGACTGTTGGTCAGTTTGTCACCGTTTTGCGACAGCTATAGTGGTTGTTGTAATAGATGGGGAGGTTTCAAACTGGAAATCAGTTTTGAGTGGGGTACCACAAGGATCAGTATTAGGACCTTTAAAGGCTTTGTTATTCTTAACATATATCAATGACTTGGACGATAACATAACAAGCAACGTATTAAAAAAATAGGGATGACACAAAAGCGGACGAGTATATTCACGATAAGGTAATTGACTTATGCCGCTCAGATCCACTCATAACGACATTTCTGGTGGAAGGCAAGGACTTAAAACTGGATCGCGTGCTGGAAGTAGCCCAAAACGAGAGAGTCGTCTAAACGCCAGGTAAAAGACATCGCCCAGGGCACTGCCAGTCCCGTATACATTACATTTAATAGGCCCAAACAAACAGGCAATACAGAAGCCGATCCGATGTACCCACTGTGGCATTCAGGGACATGCAGGCGACGAGTGCCGATGCACTTGTGACAATGACTGTCATGAATGTGGTATACGTGGACATCTTGCTGTCATGTGTAGAAGTACTAGATCAAAACAGCAGACACAACCAATTGACATGATAATTGATTCCGGGTCAACATGCAACATAATAAACACGACAGTGACAGCCAAACTGGAATAGGCGAGGCATTTTAGTCATGTCGCCACCTAATTCATCAATATGGATCTGCATCAATCGTTGCTCGTCAACGGTCCGTTACATCCGAGGTGCATGCAAATTGACAGTTGCAGAATTTCTTCTTGTACCTGGAAATGCCCCTCCGCTTCTGGGCCGAGCAACTGCCGGACAGCTGGGAATTCTAAAGGTCGGAATCAACTACGTCACTCATCAACAGTTGACCATCGATAAGATGCTAAGACAGCATCCCGGCATTGCCAAGGGCATAGGCTGTCTAAAGTATGTCCAAGTCATAGTACATATCATCAAATCAGTCACACCTGTGGCTCGCAAGCACAGTATGGTACCTTTTCACCTCCCAGACAAGGTTGCAACAGCTCGAAAACTCAAACGAGAGGACGTGATTAAAATGTGACTGGGCCCACCGAGTGGGTGTCGAGAATCATAACTCCACCGAAGCCAAAAAGTCCGGGAGAAATCAGGTTGTGTGTTGACATGCGGGAAGCCAACAAGGCTATTCTACGCACTCGACATGTAACTCCCACAACAGATGAATTGATCAGTGACTTGAACGGTGCTGCCGCCTTTAACAACATTTACTTGAGATCAGGATATCACCAGTTAGTTCTTCAGCCGCCTTCAGCCATTACACAACCACCTTCTCAACTCGTCTTGGGTTGTGTCGCTATAAACGACTCAGTTTTGGCATAAACTCTGCTGCAGATGTATTTAAGCATACTATTCAAACAGTACTGGCAGGGATCAAAGGTGCCAAAAACATAAGTGACGTGAATCAACAAGAACACGACAAGGCGTTGTCTGAATGTCAAAGAAGGTTGAAGGAATCCGGCCTCACAATAAATCTACTGAAATGCGAGTTCAACAAGTTGAAACTCGAGTTCTTTGGGTATGTGTTCTCAAAACAGGGTTATATCACCTGATCCGAAGAAAGTGAAATGTCTCCACGAGGCCGCTAAACCCCGAAACCCCTCCGAAGTCCACTTGATTCTCGGAATGGCGCAATACTGCTCATGCTTCATTCCAGATTGCACGACAATCTCCGAACCTCTCCATGCACTAACCTGACAGGACCACCAATGGATATGGAACCAAGTGCAAGCTGATGTATTCTGCAACATTAAGAGTGCACTCACTGAATCAGCAACATACTCTTATTATGATCATCGCAACGATACAGACCCTCGTAGATGCCAACCATGTCGGCGTTGCCGTCATACTGTCACAGGGTGGTAGACCAGTTGCATACGCCAGCCGCACTCTTACCGATGTCGAGACACGATACTCTCAAACTGAAAGCGAGGCAGTCGCAGTAGTATGAGGATGAGAACACTTTAACATCTACACTGAGAGAGCTGCCTGCACAGTCATCACTGACCATAAGTCGCTGTTAGGTATATGGCAGAAATCAAACTCACCTCTTCGAATTGCGAGATGGACCCTGCGTGTACAACACTATGATATCAGATTGGAGTATCGACATGGTCTTAACAACCCGGCTGACTATCTTTCCCGACATCCTGCTCAAGAGCGCATCGAGTGATTCCGACTGCACTACAAAATCGTGTTATCCAGCTTCCACACGAAGGCCATCGAGGCATCAGTAAGACAAAGGTGCTCATCGGGAGCAAAAAAGACCAGACAATAATTTTTAAATTGCACAAGCACATTTTACTATAAACATTTAACAAGATTTAGCAAGATTGCCATCCCAAACAACAAGTTCCAGATGGCAAAGTGGACAAGGAAGCCATTGGCTTATCGAGAGTCCAACAATTTTCTCATCTATGTGTAGCCCACCCTTATCAAATATCTGTCAATTCTATTTTTAAACATATTCACACTACTAGCATTAACACAATCATTTGGCAGTTTGTTCCATTTGAACCATACCTGCACCTGTACATTCACTCATGCGTGCACAAGTACCTTTCTGCAGGAATGTGCCCTTCTCCTTGTGACTGTAGTAAAATAACAAGAACACATGTGGTCCAGAGTTCTGAGACTATGTAGGTAGTATCTGAGGACTCCAGATCTGGATGAGTCCTAACTGACCCTTGATTGCAATTACTAACAATGACTCAAGTGCTTCATAATAATTAACCCAGTGTGGGATCAGTGAAGCCATGAGACATGCAGCATGTCCCATGAAGCCATGAGACCTGCTAGTCTGTGTCTGAGAGAGCAGGGACTGAGGGAGCAGATATAAGAGAAAAAGAGAAATGCTAAACAAAGAAATGTAGCCAGTGTGTTGTCAGGTAACAAATCTTCCTGTTGGCTGCTTTGTTGTAATTGAAGTGAATGTCATTGTTGATGAAATAGTGTTTTTTTACAGTTTTCCCCATAAAAAATCTGATCAACTGCCATTGCATATTCACTTGTTGCTGAGTTATATAAATTATATTAATTAATAATTTTTAGTTGAATATATGTAATTATTTAATTTTTTTTAAATATGTACTCGTATTTGTGAGAATGTACTCATACTCGTATTCAGCTTTTAACAATGTACTCGTACTGTAACATATTATATCAAATATTGAAATATGCGAATGGATTCCTTGTTTTTATAACTGTAAAACAGCAACTGACCGTCCAATTCGTCAAGAAAGTGTTCACCGTCAATCTGAAAGAATGCTTTCTTGAAAATAGCACCAAGAAGTGGCCAACCAAATGTGGAATTTGGGTAGAGGATGGCTTGCAGGGCAGTGCCATATGCTGTGACGAACACCATCAAGATGACAAGGATGTATAACATGTCATTCATCTAAAAACAACACCATACAACTTCAAGCATATGTTTTCTAATATAATGGTTTATGACTATTTGTGATATAAATACACATCATATTTAGAATAGAGCATTATATTATCTGAATTGATATAAAAGCAACACCATACAACGTCATGCATACATTTTCCAATATAATGTTTTTTTATGATTACTTCTGTTGCTATAACTAAACTTCATAGAATAGAGCTTTATTTTATCTGAATTGATGTGAGATATGCCACAGTAGCATACAGTGCCTTGTATATAATTACATATGACATTGACGATGAGTCGAACAGTTGCCTAAGATGGCATGTATTCTGGTAATCATACTGGGTACCACATAAATTTTAGGACCTATGCTATTTTTAATATATATAATTGATTTGGAAGATGACATATCTAGCAAAGTACTGAAATTTGCTGATGACACACAAGTATTTAGAAATGTGATACATGATACAAATAAATAAAGTTAACAGCATGATCTAGATAAATTGGTTAAATGGTCTGAAAAATTACAAATGTTATTCAATTTTGGAAAGTGTAAATGCATACACATAGGACACGGAGACATGGACGAAGAATATAAATGGGGGATGCTGTACTAGGTAGAACCACACAAGAAAAGGACCTAGGAGTAACATTTAGTGCTGACATGACAATTTCAGAGCAATGTTGGATTCTTGAATGGATAGATGATCCGGTTTCTTGGTTACTAATATTAAGCATAATTACCTCTGAAGAAACTTCGTGTTCTTTCTGAATATTTCTACTGCATCTCGCAGTCTTCTTCAGCAGACTTAAGTTATGGATGTGTCACATGACCAATGTCATGTGATACAAGCTGTAGGACGGGTGGGAGCTCCTGGCCAACGTCTCGGTTCAGCGTAGGTTTCTCTCTGTGGATGTTAATCGCCTCCTTTATTTTTCTCCTGTGCCAGTTCTCCTCGTGGTCTAGAATATTAACGTCCGTCATAGAGCACTGATGGCCTGTGTTCAGTTTGTGTTCACTTATAGTTGATAGGGGTTGGCGACAAGATAGATGCTCTTTGATTCTTGTGCCCAGTGTTCTGGCTGTTTCTCCTACATAGTGTTGGTCACATTCTGGGCATTGTATGTCATATACTACCCCGCACTTTGCTGCCTTTGCTGTTCTGTCTTTTGGGTGTACCAACAGTGACCTCAGGGTGTTGATAGGTTTGTGGTAAACCGGGATGTTATAGGACTTGAATATCCTTGCTACTTGTTCTGATAGTTTACTGATGTAGGGCAGACCTACGGCATGTTGTCTTCAGAAACCAGCAGAACTGAATACAGGCCATCAGTGCTCTATGAAGGACGTTAACATTCTAGACTATGAGGAGAACTGGCACAGGAGAAAAATAAAGGAGGCGATTAAAATCCACAGAGAGAAACCTACACTGAACCGAGACGTTGGCCAGGAGCTCCCACCAGTCCTCCTCCAGCTTGTGTCACATGACATTGGTCATGTGACACATCCGTAACTTCAGTCTGCTGAAGAAGACTGCGAGATGCAGTCAAAATATTCAGAAAGAACACGAAGTTTCTTGACAGGTAATTATGCTTAATACAATGTTGGATTGTTTCCTCAAAAGGTAATAAAATTTGGAGAACTATCACATATGAGGAGAAACAGCCCTGTACAAAGCGACAGTTATGCCACATTTGGAATATAGCATGCAAGCATGGAGACCATATCGTATGGACATATATAAGGTAGAAAAAAAAACAACGAAGAGCAACTAAAATGATTCTTGAATTGAGACTTAGTTATGAAAGCTGCTTATTAGAATGTGGTTTGACAACTCTAGAGACCAAGAGACTAAGAGGAGACCAAAGTAAATAGTGTTTCATGTATGTATTCGCTATGCCTAATTTTGTGTATCTGAACTATATGTACTGATACACAAATGGAACATTCTTCAAGGAATCCTTACCATCTTCCAAATCATGATAAGCATAGGCCCAAGCATTTGATTAAATGAAAACATATGCAGTGTTCGCAGGTAGAATAGCATCATGTCAATTGAAAGGATGATCTGTGCTGAATCGTGACAGTTCATGTAACGCAGAACGATACCAAGGGCAAACAGCATCGGTGCCCCCCAATCCAGGATGTTCCACTTATTGTTGCAGTAGTCTTTTCCGCTACACGCCTAAAACAAATGTTGCCAATAATGCACACAATGAACAATACAAATAAGTCACCCTATCATTGTTCAAGAGAATGGAATGATCAGTGTGTTTGGATGCAACATTTTGCATATAAAATTCCTTAAATTTTGTCAAAACAAATCGTGAAATTTTATGTTCTTGATTTGCTTGACATGATTATGTTCTTGATTTTTACCTTTTGTGAAAGTACGTAATTATACTAATTTAAAAGCTTTTGTACAAATGGCCTGTCAAATACCTTATTATGTCATTTATGATAGACATTTGTCCCCATTGTGTGCATATTATTATTATTATTTGTTTCTATGAAAACCACGATGTAGCTTGTTATAGTATTTCATAAAGGGTCAGTTGCAACGGTTCACATAAGAACAATATTATACGCACCATTATTGTTTAGGTTAGTTAATGCATGTTTGCTGCCAGGGTTAAGTTCATTTAATTATTACAATGATCAATTACACTAGAGGCTACCCAACATAACCCATGGCGCCACTGGTGAGTAATATAACACTACGTACACGTGTCGACGGATATACGGCACGTAAATTTGCACCTTAGATTCCGAGATTACATTTAGTGAGTCAAACAGCGACTTGTCCACCGCAATGCCCGAGCAGGTCCAATGGATCTGTACGGGATGGAATACGATGCTCCCGCCCCCATGAGTCTACCACGTATGGGTAAAATACGGTGATGTTAACATGACATCACAGGGCAGATGTCTTCCTCGAAGAAGTCAACGGCCAGGACGGAAGGGCTACATACAGGATCGGTCGCAGTCCGGGTCAAAAATGAACGTGCCTCCCATCGTACATCAGGACGGGGGTGTTAAGTATGCTACTGGTGCCCCTACCAAAAAGATACGTGGAAGAAACGACATCACTATCGGCACATGGAACGTCAGGACATTGAGAGCTGCAGGAAAACTGAAAGAACTCACACATGAGATGGAGAGATACAGATGGAATCTGCTTGGACTCGCCGAGATGCGATGGACAAGCTTTGGTGAAACATCGACCGAAGAAAGACACAAGGTCTACTTCAGTGGCAAGGACAGGCTCATCACCATCCGCCTGAAGGCAACTCCCTTCAACATGACGGTCATACAAGTTTATGCCCCAACGTCTGATTATGATGACAGTGAGGTGGAAGATTTCTATGGCCAGCTGCAAGAAGTCAAAGAGGAAACGTCAAAGAAAGACAATCTTATTGTACTAGGATACTGGAATGCAAAAGTGGGAAAGGATGCGCAGAACAACTGGCAAGACACTTGCGGACCTTTCTTCAACACGGAAACAAATGAGAGCGGTCACAGGCTCCTCGAATTTGCAATGTACAATGAGCTGATGCTGGCTAACACATTTGGCCCACACAAAACATCTAGAAGATGGACCTGGCACATCCCAGATGGAAAACATCACAATCAGATCGACTACATCTTGGTGAAAGGGCGCTTTCACACAGGACAGGGTGAATATTGCCAGGACACGAAGCTTTTCAGGAGCAGATATCGGAAGTGATCACGACTTGCTGATGACAACCTTCCACATTCGCATGAAGAGGATCAGCAAACCAAAGCCAACAAAAATACAATTTTACATCGAGAAACTTTAGGATCCTGATGTAGCAGAAGCATTCAAAGCAATGACAGGTGGGAAATTTGCACCACTTATCATACTGGAGGACAAATATATCGACGTGAACTTGCTGACCAACACCTTCAACAAAATAGCGACCGACACAGCCAGCGAGATCATTGGAATACACCGTAGGACAAAGAAACCATGGATCACAGCAGGCATCCTAGATCTCTGTGACAAAAGAAGGGAATTGAAAAGGAGAAAATGATCCTGAAGGTGCAGCAAAACACAGAGAAGTCAACAGGAAGATCAAACATGATATGAGAAGAGCAAAAGATAACTGGTTAGCAGAACGAAGCTGTGGAATTGAAGACAGCTTGAGCAAGAACAACAGCAAGAAGGCTTATCAAATAGTGAAAGACCTGACATCAGTGAAGAAAGGGATAACTACCACTATCCAAGACAAATCAGGGAAAAGCAGAATACTGCTCAGAACTGTACAGCCACAACACCAACGGAGACCCAGTAGTACTAAATTTTCCACAGACTACTGAAGAGGACGACTACCCCATTATTCGTGAGGAAGTGGAGGCTGCAGTAAAGTCTCTGAAAAAAGGACAGTCAGCTGGAATTGATAACATACCAGCAGAACTGGTTCAAGCTGGGGGAGAAGCCTTGATTACCACACTTACAACAATCTGCAACAAGATCTGGCAGACAGGAGAATGGCCCACCCCATGGACTCAGTCACTGATCATCACAATTCCTAAGAAAGGCAACCTACAGATGTGCCAAAATTACAGAACAATCAGCCTCATCAGCCACCCGAGCAAAGTCATGTTGAAGATACTACTCAACAGACTCTAAGCCCAGGCAGAAGAGGTCATCGCTGAAGAACAAGCGGGTTTTCGAGCAGGACGGAGCACCAGTGAACAGATCTTCAACCTTAGAATCCTTTACGAGAAACACCTTCAACATCAGCAAAGCCTGTATCATGTCTTCATATATTTCAAGAAGGCCTTTGATAAGGTATGGCATGCGGCCCTATGGGCAACCATGAGGAAGTACAGCATTGCCTCCAAGCTTGTCCGAACCATTGAATACCTATATGACAATGCCACCAGTGCAGTAATCTTCAACAGCAGCATAGGAGACTTGTTTCGAACAACAGTCGGAGTTCGACAAGGATGCCTACTATCACCAACGCTCTTCAACATTTTTCTGGAAAGGATCATGACTGATGCTTTAGAAAACCATCAAGGCAGTGTCAGCATTGGAGGCAGGACAATCACCAACCTTCGTTTTGCTGACGACATCGACGGCTTAGCAGGAGATGAACAAGAACTAGTCAATTTGGTGGAGCGCCTCGAGAAAACATCTACATCATACGGCATGTAGATCAGTGCCGAAAAGACCAAACTGATGACGAACAACACGCAAGGCATCAACACAGAGGTCAAAGTTAATGGACAGAGACTTGAGACAGTAACAAGCTTCAGGTAATTGGGATCAATTATCACAGATGAGGGTTCCAAACCGGAGATACTTGCCAGGATTGCACAGACAACAGCAGCACTAACAAGGTTGAAACCCTTATGGAACGACAGAAACATTACGGTCAGTTCGAAAATAAGGCTGATGCACTCCCTTGTCATGTCCATCTTTCTGTACGGTTCTGAAACATGGACCCTCTCAGCAGATCTACAGAAGAGGATACACGCCATGGAAATGAGATGCTTTCGGAAGATCTTGCGCATATCATACAAAGACCATGTTACTAATGAAGCTGTCCGCAACAAGATCAAACAAGCCATCGGACCATATGACGACCTTCTTACAACAGTTAAGAAGCGTAAACTGAAATGGTACGGTCATGTATCAGGATCATCTGGCCTTGCAAAGACTATCTTGCAAGGTACTGTAAGAGGGGGGGAGACGAAGAGGTAGACAGAAGAAGAGGTGGGAAGACAACATCAAAGAGTGGACAGGAATGGAGTTCGCTGACTCCCAGAGGGCTGTCGAGAACAAGGAAACGTGGAGAGAGCTGGTTAGAAAGTCATCAATGGTGCCCCAACGATCCTTACGGGTTATGGGAAAGTGAAGTGAATGCCCGATTCTAGTCCGCAAATATTTAACAACTTATCATGGCAGCAAAGAATGTATCGTGCCAACAGTACCGCTTATTGATATTTAACAAAAGGACAGTGTTAATAACCATAAATACACTTCAGCAACATAATTATCGGGTCGGATAACCAACCAACTGGAGCAGCCATGTTTTTAACGTACATTACAGTAATCTTGCTATTACCTAGCTTGAGTATGTATGTATGTATGTTTGTCATGCTACTCCTCCAAGATGGCATCACACTTTCTGGGGTTCATCTACGACCCCACGGTAGGATCTTCACAATGTATTTTTTTGGAAATTCACCCTGCTATTGCCCTTTCTGTGAACAATCGAATTATCTGTTCAGTTATTATGTACAATTGTCCGCAACGCTATACAAACAATTACGTACAATTGTTCACAATGTCATGCGTTTTTTCTATGACTGTTCGAAGTTACGTAATATAAGGGCAAATCTTCACTGACTGGCAGCACCAAGTGACAAGGAATAGATGGATATTGATGTGACAAATTTTTTTTATATTGTTATCGTGACAGTCACTTATGAACTACCAAGTTATCCCATCTGGAAGATGGGCATTTGTCCTAGTTAAATTGAATGTCATTAGTAAAATAAAATATAAATTTACTCAAAGCATACATGTAAATGCTTATAAATGTCCTAGTTTTCTACAAATGCTAACAAGATTGACACAAGCGCTAACATGGATGACACAAACAGCAATAGCAAAAACATTTAATCCTTTTTCTCTGTTGGAAGATAATTATAAATACAATTTCACGTATAACCGTTTGACTAAGAAATGATACTCTACTTTTGTCCCAGTGGAAAATGTGTCTCTGGGTTTTCATTACTGTTACCAAATGTTCTTCCTGATACCAGTAATAATCAAATGTGTCAAGGAGAGAGGGGACATAGATAGGTAGAGAGAGAGAGAGGGATGTATTCATACGGTATGTGTTTAGTCAACACTGATTTTTACTACCATGTGAAGAAACTACTTGTGTTCGATGAAGTTAGATGTGAATCTTTTATTATACTTCGGGTCAGGCTGTGCAAAATTATTTCAACGTGGAATAATCCAACTGAGATATAATCGTAATATTGTAGTTAGAGAAAAGAACAACCGATGTGGACCTTACCTGAATGAGTTCTTCAACTGCCAAAGTGCCTACCCATGTGCAAAGAATTGGCACTGCCACATAGTCTGTCAGTACGTCTGTCAGTAGGATTACACTGAACAGTGCTAGGAAGCACATGAATAATACCTAGGTGATGAAGTACAATGTTTTAGGACATCTTAAAGTTTGTTCACGTTACATAAAGCACAAACAATGCGAATAGTTCCGATAATGTGAATAGCACAGAAAATGAAACATAACAAAATCGATTCAAGTTTTACAAAAACAAGAACAAGACTTTATTTTGACCCATTTACAATACAAATAAAAATTGACTGATATAAACAAAATATGCATTAATATGTTCACATGGAAAAATACAAACACAATATAACTTAATAAGGGGTCAGTGACTCCTACAAAGACTTTACAGTCGCTCTCATAGGAGCCTCCATAACTAATTAACTAACTCATTTATACAAAATGTTATGACAGTGCGTGTGTGCAGAAGGAGAAAGAACGTGCATGAATATTCGAGTGTATATATTGAAATATGTGTGATAATATGTAATATAAATTGTAATAGATAGTAGTCATACATTGATATATGTATTACTGATTTAGTCGATTTGAAAGCAAGTGTAGCAGCTTAGTATTCTACACGTATCTTCATATTTTTGTAATAAATAATTTTTTGCTTAATTTGCAAAACTTTGCAAACTGTGAATTCCTATCTTCTCTGTAACCATTTTGGGGTATTATTAATAATTATTATTAATGTGGCAAGTTATATTTAAGACACTTGGCAAATTCATGTTTAGTTCTGAATGAGTATATATTAGTTGTACACCTTGTTTTATGATTGTGTATATTTGGGGTTATTTTCCAGTTTAATTAGTAGGCAGGTAAATATTGATGCATGTACTAAAAATATAATTTAAGTTTATGTAACTTTAATAAATCATCCATTTAAAAAATATTATTTTTTAAGTGGTACTGTATGTGAATTGTATTTCCTTAAGGGTAAAATTCGCATAGCTTTCTCTTGAATTTTCATCATGCTGCTACCCTGGTAGCCACACACCATGATACAATGGTTAACATGAAATAACATTTGTGTGTTATATAAGAAAAAATTAATTTCTAGAGAAGAATGTGTGTACTATAACACTCGTGATACAAGTGCATAATGCTCAATATTGTAAATAACAACCTCATTTATTTGACATTACAATGTTTTATATGGACAACGTATGGTGCGTGAAATACAACGTATGTGTGTTCTGGTAACTAGATTAACCAAATAATTGTAAGAATTATATTTATACACATATTATTATAGACATTTGTGGTACTTGCATAACAATTAACGTCATACATAACCAGTTTTATCTCTACAATGTTAGCCCATGAATCCACATCTTATCCATATCTAAACATGTGTTTGTTTTCAATAACATTAATTAAGATTGAATTTTAAATACCATCTTACTATGCTAACTATTATAACTCTTTGCATACATAGAGGAAACCGGGGCTTGTTGCTGTAACAGACGGGCTACATACCCAACTACTAATGAAAATTATTTCGCAGTACCAGTACGTTTATCATCATGATATGGAACGGTATGGTCAACGGGGTTTCTTCGTGATGGCACCGCACCTTTGAAACGGGCTGCCGATATATATCCATGTCGCTGACTCACTCGAATTGTTTAAGTTTCAATTTAAGACATATCTTTCTAACACAGCATTTGAAGATTATTTATAGAATTATGTCTTACAAATGTTGTATTTTAAGTGCATCTGTACAGGTTTTATATCCGGATATGCGGAGTTATACAAATAAAAGTTATTACTATTATTAATACGTGTGACATCACGTGGATCCATTGAAAAGGTAAAAAAAACAAATTTTAATGATAAACCGGTAATTTGTTAACCTCTCGCTAGTCTACCTGTTAAAGGTTTGTGTGCACATGACTATATATATATATATATGCCTTAGTTGCTACATTAGTTGCTACATAGACCGTTAAGCAAAGTTTCAAGTATGCATTAGGTATTGTTAATGATATGATGCTGTGGCAAGTTGTAGCAATTCCCAAGACCAATTGCAACATTGCGGTAGAAAGTGATAAACATTACCCTGGGAGACATGCAATCCATTGCGAAATGGATGGCGATTAATTAACATTTTGTAATTAACATGATTCTGTTCATTACCCGCTGGCTGTTACAACTTGCCCTGCATCGGGGTAAATTGCAATGCTTTATGATACCCCATAAAACATATCATTGCGCAAATGAGAATTGCATTAAGCATTGATTTATGCACTTGCTATCCTGAAATATGTTGTTTTGTTAAAACTATCCCCGACCTCCCCTACCCTGTTAAACTGTGCCACTAATATTGTTTAGTCAAATAGATTTTGAAACGTTTTCTCATAAATTGGACAATTAATCATCAAACGTGAGATGAACAATATATGATAGCGGTTACTGCATTTGAGTGTATCACTTCAATAATGTTAAAATAAATTGTACATAAAACGTAGGACTAATAATTGTCCAAGTCCACATGGTTCAAGAAAGGATGTGGAAACAGAGTGCACAACACGAATACTGTAATAACAAGTAACGTACTGAAATTTGCAGATGACACAAAACTGTTTAGAAAGGTTAATACTGATGGTGATAAACAACATTTACAAAACGATCTAGACAGATTAGTGAAATGGTCTGAGAAATGGCAGATGTTGTTCAATTTTGGGAAATGTAAATGCCTACATACAGGACATGGGAAATTGGATGTACACTATAAAATAGGAGATACTGTTCTGGGTACTACTGTAAAAGAAAAGGACTTAGGAGTTACAATAAGCGCTGATATGAAAGTTTCAGAGCAGTGTGGTATTGCAGCTTCAAAGGGTAATCAAATTCTTGGATTGATTAGAAGAAACATAACATACAAGGGAAAAAAGTTAATTATACCTCTTTATAAAGCAATAGTTAGACCTCATTTAGAATACTGTATACAAGCATGGAGACCATATCGTAAGAAGGATATAGATACGCTTGAACGCATACAAAGGAGAGCAACTAAAATGATTCCAGAACTGAGAGACCTTAGTTATGAAGAACACCTGAAGGAATGTGGTTTAACAACTCTAGAGACAAGGAGGTTAAGAGGAGATCAGATTGAAGTTTTTAAGATATTGAATGGGTATGAAAATATTAATAGAAATATGTTTTTCTCACTCAAGAAGGATAGCAGAACTAGAGGACATGAGGTAAAATTAGTAAAGGATCAATGTAGATTGGACATCAGGAAGCACTCGTTCTCACAGAGGACAATAAATGAATGGAACAAATTGTCTACAGATTGTGTAACTGCTAGCAGCGTGAATATGTTTAAAAACAAGGTTGACACATATCTCAGGAGGGCGGGTTATAAGTATATGAACATTGTTGGACTCTCGATAAGCCAATGGCTTCCTTGTCCACTTGCCATCTGGGCCTTTGGCTTGGATGGCAAATCTTTTTAAAACCATTTAAACGGAGTTAGAAGGAAAACACGAAGAGATCTGCTGATTTGGATATAGTTATGGATCAATATTTTTATGAACTGCTCAGAGAAAACAACGTATACTCACGGAGGTGGTACTGAAGACACCGATAGGTGCCCCATAGAATGCACATAATTTTTGGCAGAATGTGCCTTCTGCATAGTCACCACTATTGATACAACAAAACAAAGTTTGATAAATTAATTGAGTGTATATTACGGCATGGATAAGAATAGCCTTACACATGCCACTCTGAAATGACACCTCCTGGAAAAAGAAAACGAGGCAGACCATCGGGCACATGAAGAAGGACTGTTGAAGACGAGATGAAGATGGCTGGAAAGACATGGATCGATTTGGATGGCTCGTCCAAGACCATGCTGGCAGGAGAATATGTGTTGACACCTTCTGCTCCAGGGGGAGCGAAGAGGACTGAGTGAGTGAGTGAGTGAGTGAGTGAGTGAGTGAGTGAGTGAGTGAGTGAGTGAGGGCCTCAGCATTAAGTACGTAGTATGGTGCATGTTCAGGACAGGTAACTCAGGCAATACAAATTTATGTAAAGGAGAAATACATTCTGATGGGCTCGCCACATGCCAAATACAATATGCTATACAGAAAATGCATTAACTTCTCAATGTTCGTAACAATACATTAACCACTATCATCGCATTTGTCAGATAATAAACACACACACATTTCACAAAACCTTTTAACGCAATAGCAAATCACAAGCTTAAAGATCCCTTAGATAGCCATGCTACAATGTCAGCGTCCAAGTTGTTTATGGACATTGGTCTCTACTCTGTGCAATTAAAGTGATTTACATAATTAAGACGACGAAGTGATGGATAAATGTAGCAACTAACCTTGGTTGACTCTTGGTTCCACCATCGACGTGAGTGCCCTGGTCCGGGAAAACAACTTCAACAATTACTACCACCTCATTTGTAAAAAAAAACTGTTTGTGCATGTGCGCTGCTAACAAATTAAATGTGTCTAAACAAAGTAATGTTAGCCATATAAAGATAAATTCAACTCTTACAAATTAATTGACACGTACAAACAGTTCTAGGATGATTCCTACCCAGACAACTCACAGCCAAGATGATTTCGAAACTGCCAAAGTAGTGGGGATATTACAAAAAAACTTTTTTGGACGTTTGACGCAGATTACGTAATACAGAAAGGTAGGAATTGTGTACAATTATTAGCAATGCTATGCTTGTTTTTTTACGAATATTCCAAGATACATGAGCTACGTCAAACATGCACGTTTCTTGAAACCGACAGTTGTACATGATTTTAGAGGCTTGAAGTGCCAATTGCCATTGCTCTTCCAACACTTAACTGGGATGTGCAATGAATCATAATATCTTGCAGTGAATATCTTTTCTCCAGAGCAACGCCGGGCAACTCAAGTAGTCATAAATAATAAAATAAAAGAAGCGATATACCAAGACATCATAATTATTCATATGGCGTACAGTAAAGTATAAATTTATATGGACCAGCCCCATCTACAACCAAAACTTTTGTTGCCAATAACTATGGAGAGGTTGCAGCCTCTGACAGTGTCCTAAACTTGATGTCCACCATGTATGTGGTTTTACCCCAATCTATTATCTGGTGTAGAATCTACTGTATGTGTTATTGCAACCCTACAACGCTCACCTTCAGGTTTGGATTATTCTTCTTCCATGCATCACGTCGAAATTTAATCGAAAGAAAGAGAAATGGCACGAACACACTGAAGAATACCTGCATAGAAACATTGTATACTGAATAACATAAGAAACTTGACTAGAAGTAATGTGCTAACATAAAACTTTATTGGCTGGGTAAACCGTAAAATTGGCACCGACCATAATGTCTTTATTCCGATATTGCATGTTGACTGTGCCACTTTGGACAGTTAACGTAGCTGGGGTGGCTGTCATATGCTTGTCTTGAATTAAGTAGTTTCAGTAAACGTTGTTACGGTAAAATAACCATTTTTTCACATATTGTAGTTAAAATACTACATACTAGTCCAGATTAATAACATCTTGAGTGTTTTATTTATTTGGTTATATATAAATAAATGAAATATATATAAGTATGACAGTGTCACTGATATATTTGCGGAAAATTGTGGTTAACATAAACGAATTATGTGTGCTTCACCAACATGAATAGGTTCACAAAAAGTTGAATAATAGCCTAATGTGGCAGTGTATTTTGACACAAACCCTTCACCAACCATAATTCAAATTCATGTAATTTTGTCTACATTTAAGACGCCAAATTGCAGCTTAGTAAGTGTTGTAGTTTTTCTGAGAAAAAGTTAATTAAACATAATTTCCTGGTTGTTAGTGATAACAGAATGTATTGTTGAAATGCCTTTCGATCTGTATTTGTAACATATTGTCGTCTACAATATCAGGTTAAGCCAGCCATCTGACAAACACGTGACAGGGCGTGTTTACGATAATTTTGATAGGCTCATTATCCGTGGGGTCACCAGGTCACATTGACATAATATAATTTCAAAGGCACAATAAACTACGTTGGCGCTGATATTTGCTGGTTTATGGACATGATTTAGTTAGGTAGGTATAGTACTGATGTGTACTGGAATCACAGTAACCAGACGATATGTTCCATGTTCACGGTGAACGAATAAAGCTGGCTCAAAGATCAACGCACACACGGTCGTTACTAAGGAAACATCATCAGCGTTTCTAAGAAGTCAGGTGGATTTCCAAAAAGGACTTTTCTTTAAAGGATGGATTGGCAAAATACGACGTTAGTGCCGGGTGATTATTTGTGGTGCCGACGTTCACTTCAATATGAGCAAAAAATATTTGTTATGAGCAAAAAATAAACTGACACGTTAGCCGCCCCAGCTGTTACGTGTCTTAGGTAGGTATTGACGAAGTATAACTCAAGAATAACAACTTGAAGTATAGCGTGAACAGAAGCTTTACTAGCCGACCCAATCCGATACAAACAACTGGCGTGGCGTCATCTAGCGAATAGTAATAACATTATAACGCAATACCAGCTACCTTCAGCAACAATATTAATGAGAGTGTGTTGGTATGACATGTACTTACATATAAAGGGTATATTTAATATATCAAGTAATTTTCATCATATGCATAGGCACTATGCCATGTGGTACACTAACTTTACTGAAACTGAACATGCTCTATCAGCTAATTTCTTCTCACAGATTGATTCAGACAGATTCAGAGGGCATGCCTCATGTGTGACGTACTAACTTTTATTCGGCAAGTGTCAAGTGCCATCTTCCCCCTCCAGATGCTGTCAAGGAGAGTCTGGCAGGCAGCATGCTCAACAAACAGCTTGCTGCGTGCCTCTACAGCCAGTTCAAGTGTTGTCTTCCCACCAAAGTTGGACAGTTTTCGGGTGAGCAGTTGCCGAGCCTTGTCAGTGTCTTTATCATAACATTTCTTCAACACGCCAACTGCCAGATCGTCAAAGTAGCTGCAGACAGAAAGGATTTAATTACCATATCTGAGTCTATAAAGCTGCCCTGAAAATATTTTATTTAAAAACGTATTTTTGATTGTTTGACTTCTTTTTTGGCTTCGCACGCACGCACACACGTACACACAGTGAAGGGGTGTCAGACAGGCGATTTTTACAACCATATAATGGGACTTTTAGCATACAACGGTCAACTTTGCTCAATAATCCAGTATTAATGTTGGTAAATGTAAGTGAAAGTTTACATTAATACTTGTGTCCTGAATAAAATAAAACAGTTGGTTTAAATGATGGGAAGTGAATACTACTTACGCCATGAGCACCGACAGCTCTGCGGTCTCCGCGGGGTGAATTGTTTTGGCATTCATTGCTTTCAGAAGGTTCTTGGCCAATAAAGCTGCAGCAATCCTTTCTTCCTTATCATGCAGAAAAACAATGTGTAAGCATCAACATAAACATTGTGCAAAATGTTTGTCTTTATATTTACTTAGCAAAGAGTATCAGAAAATGTATGTCTGGTATCTCCAAATCTTAACTCCATTTTGTATTTCTTACTAGTATTTATACAAATTTAACATTTCAGATTACCATTGAAAACATGGATGATGATATAAATATATATATATATATATATATATATATATATATATATATATATATATATATATATATATATATATATCCATGTTTTTAATGGTAATCTTAAATATTAAATTTATATATATATATATATATATATATATATATATATATATATATATATATATATATATATATATATATATATATATATATATATATATATATATATATATATATATATATATATATATATATATATATATATATATATATATATATATATATATATATATATATATATATATGCATATATATTGTTCTTAGCATCCTTTTTGAATAAACAATGGTTTGTGCAGTGGTTTTCAACTGTGTTGTGCATCGCCTGGTATGGCTCAAAAGCCGCACTCTGACATGGCAGTCTCTGTCACACTTGCTGCAGGTGAAGGCAGAGGGCTGAGAAAATGCAAGATTTGCAGACCTCTGTTTTCTTTGGTCCCTCTTCTCAGCCAGTTATTTATCGTCTCCTCTTCTGGTGCCCTTTTGAATAGTAGCTATTGCTATTATGATAACAACACAAGATGACCAAGGATGCAGGAAAGCGGCTTGACGTTCTGAAAAGAGTTTCACAATACTTGAACCCAAACCAGGGGGCTATAATCTACAAGACCATGGGGAAAGCCAAGATGGAATGTGTCTCATGTGTGTGGTTGGCAGCCTCTGAAACATCGCTAGGCAGACTTGATGCCATCCAGATGCGAGCTTTCAAAATGATAGCTATGCCAGTGACTTCTCTGAGCAGGTATGCCATACAACCACTTGCACAAAGAAGTTGGTGCAGTCACCTTGGTCCACCGGATATACCATGGAGGTATAACAAGATTTAACAAGATTTGCCATCCAAGCCAAAGGCCCAGATGGCAAGTGGACAAGGAAGCCATTGACTTATCGAGAGTCCAACAATGTTCATCTACGTGTAACCAGCCCTCCTGAGATATGTGTCAACCTTGTTTTTAAACATATTCTTGCCGCTAGCAGTTATACAATGCATAGAGAATTTGTTCCATGCATTTATTGTCCTCTGTGAGAACAAGTACTTCCTGATATCCAATCTACACTGATCCGTCACTAATTTTACCTCAAGTCCTCTAGTTCTGCTATCTTTCTTGAGTGTGAAAAACATACTTCTATCAATATTTTCATACCCATTCAATATCTTGCACCAACTTTATTTAGTAGCATGTTGCCACCTCCACCAGTAGTGCGAAGAACCACCAGGGCACCAGCATCTCGCCACACAGCTGCTGTGACAATTCCATCCTCAAACACTTCTGACCATAAGAGGACAGTCATAACAACTGCCTCCCACCTATGGAATGAACTCCCAGAAGAACAGAAGTAGTTACACTCAGGGAGAGAGATGATTTCAAGAGAGAAGTCAACGCCTACCTAGGTGCCTTGCATTGGTGCCTGCCCCCAGGGTGGAGAGGGACAACTGCTCTACTGAGGAAGAAGCCCGCATAGAAAATAACTATACACGAAGTGTTAGCTACGTAATTAAACTAATATCTATCTTGCTGGAAACAATACAATTCCAATAAAGATGACCCACCTTTATTTCAGCCCAGAAGAGTTTGGCAAGGTCAAGATGGCGTCTGATAATTGCCCAGAGGAAGAGCAGAAGTAACCGGTTATTGCTCTCACAAGTCACAGTAACACAGCTATCAACGGATAACACCTTCTTCTTCAGCATGTAGAAAACGTTGCAACTCTACAAATACAACATGTATTGTCTTGTGTACACAGTCATGCATGAATGTGTGTATGCTTTGGAAGATAAAAACATCAAACGCTCTGAGGGAAGTGAATGAGAGGGAATGTATTACAGTAAAGTTGATGCACTCAGGGTGGAGGGTAGAAGGAGAAGAGGAAGACCTCGACTGAGATGGGAGGACTGTGTGAAAAGAGATTTGGTGGAATTGGGAGGGTATTGGAGAGTGAGTGATGGGGGAGTGGGCGATGGGTGGTAATGGAAGAAGTCAAAAAATCAGGATCGGTATCGGTGCCAGCATCACCCCGCAGTTCACAGGAAAAGAGGATGGCAACACTTCAATTACACACACGCAGTGGAAATCAGTAGGAATATATTTCGAAGACTGGAGTGCTAAGAACCACCTAGGGGAGAGTGAATTAAATATAGCATTGTGCTCATAACACGAATTAGGCGACGTTGTTAAAGTACACAAACCACTGGGTAACAGTTATAATAATGAAATACAGTTTAATACATAGTAAAATCAGAGAATGAAAAAAGGCAATGTTGGAGAAATACCACAAAGGCAATTATAAAGGTAAAGACAATGTTTAGCTAGATAGATTGGAATACAATACAGCTGAACAAGATGGTAACATAATGTTGAAACCATTTAAAGTAATAAACTGAGGACGTTATTAATATAGTTTTCCCTTGAAAAAAAACAAGGACAATAGTCCATAAAGAAACATTAGTCAAAAGAAGCTAATATAGACATGACATATAAACACATGATGTGGAAGCTTTGAAATTATGAAGGCAACACAATTACAAAGAGATAGTTACTACAGGTACAAGTAAAATTAGAAAGTCCCTAATAACTTTTGAACACAAATTGTCATGTAATATCAAAACTGACAGCAAGACTCGTTATGCTTATGTAAGGAATAAATGGTCGGTCAACTAGAAGACAATGCAGGAAATGTAATATCAAATGGTTTTGAATGGCAGAGGATCTAAATGGGTACATCAGTTCAGTGTTTACCACAGGCAATATTGTTCAATTACCAGCACCAGATACTAAATTTGAAGGGGTAAACCAGATTACTTAAAACTTCATGGACTTGTTGTCACATTAAAATAGAAGTAATGAAAACAAGTTATTTTAATCACTAGTTTCTTTGCAAACAAAACCAAAAAAAACATTCCTCATAAAATATGCAATGCTTACCTGTTCCTCGTTGTTCTCTGTTTGACGTGTCTGAAACAAGTTTACAAGTTCAGCTTTTTTATATTTGCTAAAGCGATAAATATAAAAAGACAGATTCTCCTTATGGTATATTTTTGGTACACCAAATCGTTCTAAACCGTATAATACTGACACTTTCTAGCAATTAGCCATTTTCAACAATAGATGATAATTATTATTTTCGGTTTGTAGTTGTTTTTTTCTCACATGCTTAATCAAGTATTTGCATTACATCTTTTCAACCATCCTTAGAAGCATGACATACACTTAGAAAATACAGTTTTAACGATATTGCTGAAAAAGCCAATATTTGATTAAACTGCGTTTATATTATGGTTAGCGCCACCACCAATTGTACTAACAGAGACACCTAGCCACCGACTCAGGACTTCGGACACCTTTTCTTGACAGTCCGTCTACAAACAGAAGCATTGTTGTTATTTAATTTAATGTAGCATCATAGCAATCATGTCATGTCACCCTGTTGTTGTCATGTTTATTGCTTTTGTGTTGTTCGTGCGTGCCAGCGTGCATGATTTTAGGATGGGTATATACAACAAATACCACACATACCAATATAGGTATATAATGTCATTCATTAAATATGTTTGTGATTCGTCAACCCAAAATAACTGATCATATTTTTGCTAGTTGAAAATATGATGAAAACGTCAATGGTTGGATACAATCGAACAACACAACCCTTGAAATAGACGGCAAACAGGCTCACGTAAGCTTAGTGGATATAACATAATTAGCCAGTATAGGTTTGCAACTGTAAAGGTAGTATGTAAACAACATTAATCTAACATAATGTAACTAAATTTAAATTATACAATGGCGCCGTGCAAACTGCGGGTAAAAGCTACTAGACACTTAATATGCGACAGTTGTGACAACTGGGTGGTTGTGATAAGTCCTGGGGGTGCGATAAAGTGAAGGGACTAGTGGTGGAGATGGATCGACTGAGGCAGCTAGTTTTGGCGTTGGTGGGAAGGGAAGAGGTGGGTTCTGTCAGTGGTTCGGGTGGTGGGGAAATGGATGATAAAGTGGGAGAGGCGACGAGAGAGATGCTAGGAAGAGCTTACTTCAGCCTGGAAGGAGGTTGAGAGGAGGTAAGGTGACAGGGCGGAAGGAGACAGGACGGAGGGAAATATGACGGAAGGTGACAGGCTGGAAGGAGACAGGAGGGGATGAAACATGAGATAAGGAGAGAGGACGGAAGGTGAAAGGACAAAATGAAAGGCTTACGAAATACAATTACAACGGAAAGCAGAATGTGATGAAGCTGATTGGTGCAATATTATTACAGGATATTCAACGAAGAGGGAGTGGTTCCTTTTGGGCGAAAAGAAGCAAACATCATACCATTATTTAAAAAGGTTTCGAGAAATAAGTCAGATAATTACAGACCACTGTGTTTAAAATCAGTGATTTGTAAATTATTGGAAAGGTTAATGGTGGACTTCCTTGTTAGGCATAAATTAATAAATCCTTCTCAACATGAATTCCTAAAAGCGAGGTCATGCTTAACAAATATGTTATGCTATTTTTGAAGCAATCACTACGTGGGTAGACGAGGGATTACCAGTATATATTATATACTTAGATTTTTAGAAACCTTTCGAGTGCCACATCATAGACTACTACTTAAATTAAAAGCCCATATCAATGAATTGGACGATAATATAACAAGTAAGGCATTGGCATTTTCAAAAACTACTACTTAAATTAAAAGCCCATATCAATGACTTGGACGATAATATAACAAGTAAGGCATTGGCATTTGCGGATGAAAAATAGCAGATGTTATTACATTTTGGGAAATGTGAGTGCTTTATGCACAAGACACAGGAACTTCGATACAAACTATATAGCATAAAAGGAAAAACAGCTAATTAAATATATATGCATAAAGCAATTGTTAGGCCTTATATATATATATATATATATATATATATACACACACGCTGGAACGAATACAAAAAAGCAACTTAAATTATTCCAGAACTGAGAAACCTTAGTCATGAAGACAGCCTAAAATAATGTGGTTTAACAACCCTAGAGACAAGGAGGTTAATATGAGATCAAATTGAAGTTTATAAGATATTGAATTCGTATGACAATATTGATAGAAATATGTTTTCTCACTCAAGAAAGATAGCAGAACTAGATTGGATACCAAAAAGTACTCATTCTCATAGATGACAATAAATGAATGGAACAGATTATGAAAACTCAACAGATTATCTACAGATTGTGTAAATGCTAGCAGCGTGAATCAGGGCGGGTTGTTAAATCTTTTTAACTGGCGATGAAACATTGGACATTCGGCAAATGATGGCAATGGCCATGCAAGTTCTGAACAGGTAATACATATGGGAAGGTACGAGAAAATGGATGAAACTGAAGCTGTATATGAGCATATGTATTACAGTTAGCTACATACGGTTGCTAAGTTTGGGTACTCTAACACTAGTACTACGCAAATTGGGTATAAAGCGAATAAGTAATAAGAATAGGTAAAAGTGGACCCAACATGGAAATAAATAGTTTTTCAAAGTAATTGCAAAATACCATATTTAGCAACATATCAAAAGTCCCGTCACATAAATGAAACGTGAAACTCTCGATAAGCCAACGGCTTTCTTGTCCACTTGCCGTCTGGGTCGGCAATATTGTGCTCACGCACATGCGCACAAACACATACAAATGTGCGATGCATCTATTTATATGCATATGTAGCAGGGTGACACCATGTTAATCGATAGGCGTCACCACCAGCTAATTAGTATTTTGAACAGCTGACGTACCAGCCTCGTCCTGGGGTAACGCGAAAGCCGATTTTCGACAGCCACCTAGCTCAGTTGGAGCAAGTGCTGCATTTTTGATGTGTATGACTATCAACTGATAGACGACCCACCGAGACGCCCTACCACAAATGGTGCCAGAGGTGGGATTTGATAACGCGACGAGACCACGAAGACGAGGCGAGGTGGCGGAGACGTAGAGTCGAGTAAGGAGCCTGGACCCTGATGACAACCTCGAGCGACATCCTGACGTCCTCGACATCCGGTCTGACGTTTGACCGAGAGTAAGGCGACTTCCGGTCCGGCCCTGTTCGAGTGAGGACCGTAGACACTGATGACGACCTCGAGCGACTCAAGAGTGACATTTCCGGTTTAACACTATTCGGCCGCGACGATGACTAGCCCGACACGCGACGATCGAGCCACGTGACGTGCCGTGACGCTAAGTGACTTAGATCCTGACTGCATTGACAAACGATTGAATTTTGAATTGATACCCGTTCACTGTATAATTAGGAACTGTATTGTGTATCCTGTCTGTGTAGCTATAGCAGCATTATAGAGATAGCCAGTATCAGAATTTTTTTTAGAGGGACTTTTTGACATTTGCGTGTTAGTTAGGCATGTTTTCTGAGTAAGATGTATCTGTAGTTGTGAGGGTGCAGAGTAGTCCTGTAGATACGAATGTTATTCATGGGTATAACGGGTATATAACTTTTGTTCCGTACTGGGAATTTGGTATACATCTGGGTTAATACTTAGTAGGGCAGTCGCAACTAGCAAGCAGACATGAGTATTGACGGGGCCACTGGATTTGTGCCACCCGACACGGTTCAGGGTGACTTGCAGGACCAACTGGTCACACTGCGAGAGGAGCTGTTACAGCTGCGGCTTGCAACCAATGACCGTCCACGCGTTGCGTACGTACCGCGCGAGCGGAAGGTGAAACCTTTCAGTGGACGTGGTGAGGTGACAGTGCAGGATTTTCTTGCAGATGTCGAGAGTCTATTTAGGGCACGAGCGATGTCTGATGAGGAGCAGTGTGACTTCATGACGTCACACCTCGAAGGTGATGCCAGACAGGAGATCCGGTTCCGGCCTGTGGAGGAGGTGCGTACCGCGACGTGTATCAGGCGGATTCTGCTGGAAGTGTTTGGCGAGAAGAGGTCGGTATCGCAGTTGCAGGAACTCTTCTATCTTCGTAAACAGGCTGACGGGGAGGGGATCCGTAGTTTTGCAGGTGCTCTGCAGCAACTGATGGAAGCGCTTTTGCGCAAGGACGGACATGCCTGAAAGGGCCTGAAAGACCGCGTACTACGACGCGAGGTGAAGCAACAGCACCGGCTGCGACCGCAGATGAGCTTCGTGGAACTGAGGGAAGAGGCTATTCAGTGGTCCGAGGAGGAAGAGAGGCCGCCGCAATCCAGTCGACGACAGACTACTGGTGCATTTGAGCTGGTCGCCGACGCAGGGGAAGCAGGTAACGTTACAGATCTGCAACGAGTGCTCTCAGAGTTAGAGAAACAGCAGCACGTCATCGAGGCGCTGACTGAGCGTGTGGAGAGGATGGAAGGTGTTGCGACAGGTAGGACGGGTGGACGACGGTCCAACACTCCACAGAGGCCCTGGTCGGACCAGCGACCCGCATCTGCGCCGCAGAACTTGCAGACACGACGGCCATTTCAGGAGCGACGCGCATTTCAGGGACCCTCGATGCAGTACACACCAGACGGGCAGCCAATTTGTTACCGTTGTGGTGGAGTTGGCCACCTGGGCAGGCAGTGTCGCAATGAGGCGAGCACTGGACCACGCCGGCCCCAGACGGAGGCTTGTCCACCGGGTGTGCAGACGACGGCCCCTACGGCACACAGACGAGAGCACCCAGACGATGTTAGAGAGAACACACATCCTTTAAACTGACGCCGCTCGTTACCAAGAGTCGGGTAGACGAGCTAGTGCGTACAGGCTCACACGCTACCGCGCCAACTGACGCGACCGTTGGTACTTGCCCTACGGCAACTGTCTTGATGGGAGGTGTGGAGGTCAATTGCTTACTTGACACAGGTTCCCAAGTAAGTACTATCACTGAGTCTTTCTTTCGTAAGTACATTGCTCGAAACGACCGAGAGCTGGCGTCTTGCAGTTGGTTGAAGCTCACCGCTGCAAACGGTTTAGATATACCGTATGTTGGGTACGTCGAGTTGGACGTGACGACCATGGGTCAGACCATACCTGGCAGAGGTATCCTGGTTGTCTGCGATTCCCCTGATACAGATCAGTGCGCGCATAAGAAGAGGTGTCCTGGCATTCTGAGAATGAATGTCATGGGAGAGCTTGACCTTGCTCTATGGAAACGATCCCTGAACACAGGTAGTTACAGAGCAGAGTCGGTGATGGCGTCGGTCATAGACGCGAAGCAACGGGACCGGAGATGATTTACTCGTGTGGCAGGGTGGAGCGCAGTGCGAATCCCAGCGCAGTCTTGTGCCACGTTGATGGTTTCCGGTTTGCAGAGACAGGCTGATGCGACATGGGTCGTTGTAGAACCCATTGTGGGGGCACTTCCGGTGGAGGTGTCATTGTGTAGTACTTTAACTAGAGTACACCAGGGTGCTGCACCTGTGCAGGTAGTCAACACCAGCAGAGAAGACGTGTGGCTGAAGCCGAGGATGCGAATAGGTATCTATCAGACCATCGCGCACGTCAATGAAGAGGACAGAATATGTTTTGAGCGAGTCAGAGTGTCTGAGGAGTACGTGAGCAGGACTGAGGACCGACCGCCAGGTGTAGTCGACACGCGTGAGGTACTAACCAGTACACTCGATGTCGGGCCACACGTCACCGCGGAGCAGGTTGCTCAACTGAGAGATCTCATCTCGCGGAACGAACGAGCATTCGCCCGAGATGATGACGACCTTGGCTATACAGACTTAGCCACGCACACGATAAGGACCACGACTGAGGTACCCGTACGACAACCTTTCAGAAGGATTCCGCCTACACAGTATCAAGAGGTGAAAGAGCACATCAAGGATCTTCTGAACAGAGGTGTTATCAGAGAGAGCCATTCGGCATGGGCTTCGCCGATCGTCCTGGTCAGGAAGAAAGACGATTCGCTGCGCATGTGCGTGGACTATCGGCTGCTCAATGCGAAGACCCACCGAGACGCATTTCCGCTGCCGCGCATTGACGAGAGTTTTGACGCCATGAGCGGCGCAAACTGGTTTACCACATTGGATCTGGCTTCAGGATACCACCAGATCGCGATGTCGGAGGACGACCGAGAGAAGACGGCCTTCACCACACCTATGGGGCTGTACGAATTCAACCGTATGCCGTTCGGGCTCTGTAACAGTCCCGCGACCTTCCAGAGGTTGATGCAGAGGTGCTTTGGAGATCTGTGTTACCAGACGATACTCTGTTACCTTGATGATGTTATCATCTTCTCCAAGACGTTCGACAGCCACCTAGCTCAGTTGGAGCAAGTGCTACAGCGACTGCAGAGGATTGGACTGAAGCTGAAGACAAGCAAGTGTCACTTCTTACAGCGGGAGGTGCTATACCTAGGACACCATGTGTCGGCCGACGGCATTGCCACAGATCCGGCAAAGATCGATGCTGTGAAAGACTGGGCCGTGCCGAACACAGTGAAACAGCTTCGCTCCTTTGTAGGATTCGCGTCCTACTACCGTAAGTATGTGCAAGGGTTCAGTATGATTGCAGCGCCGCTACACGATCTAGTGACCAGTGTCAACAAGGAAATGAAGGAGAAGGGACGGTTGAGAGGAGCCTTCAAGGACAGTTGGAGTCCAGAGTGTGACGGAGCTTTCAAGGTTTTGAAGAACGCGCTCTGCTCAGCTCCAGTTCTCGGGTATGCCCAGTACCAACGACCATTCATAGTGGAGACGGACGCCAGCCACCTGGGTCTCGGCGCTGTCCTGTCTCAAGAACAGGAAGGACGTCGTGTCGTCATCGCGTACGCGAGTCGCAGGTTGCGATCACCCGAACGCCAGTATAGCTCGATGAAGCTAGAGATGCTAGCACTTAAGTGGGCGGTCACCACGAAGTTCCGTGCCGACCTTTACGGCGGAGAGTTCGTCATCTACACTGACAACAACCCGTTGAAGTACCTGAAGACCGCCAAGTTGGGAGCCATCGAGCAACGATGGGCAGCTGAGCTGGCCCCATTCAACTTCACGATCGAATATCGAGCTGGACGTTCAAACGGAAACGCAGATGCCTTGAGTCGACAGCAACTCGACTACGAGCCCGGGGCAACCGACTTCGACGAGGAAGACGACGTGCAGCAGATATGCGCAACATATGCATCGTGCACGCTACTCCCGCGAGAACTACGCCAACAGATAGAGAAGAATGACAGAGTACGACAAGAATTCCAGGTTGAAGTAAAGGAGATAGAGGTACAGTCAACCCAGTCACCTGCCTTCCCAGCGTTGTCACCTGAAGAACTTGCAGAGTTGCAGAGGAAAGACCCAGACATCAGCAGGTTCCTGATGTACTGGAGGGTCGGCGAGAAGCCGAAGAAGTGTGCACAGAAGGGTGTGACACAACTGCTGAGACAGTGGCACAAGATGAGGGAAGAGAATGGGGTTTTGTACCGCAAGGTGAGAGATCCACAGGGTGGAGAGGTTAAGCAGCTAGTTCTACCGAGTGTGCTGAAGCACCGACTTCTAGAAGCGGTGCACGACAAGATGGGTCACCAGGGTGGTGATAGGACGAGCAGCCTGGCGTGGCACCGTTGTTACTGGCCAGGTATGCACAGAGAGATTGATGACTACGTGAAGAACTGTGCGAGGTGCACACTAGCGAAGATGCCGCAACAGAAGACACGCGCGCCGATGGGACACCTTCTAGCATCGCGTCCCTTAGAGGTCTTGGCGGTGGATTACACACAGTTGAAGAAGGCAGCAGATGGACGTGAGAGTGTTCTGGTACTGACAGACGTGTTCACCAAATTCGCTTGGGCTGTACCAGCACGTGACCAGAAGGCGAACACGACGGCGCGACTATTGGTGAGAGAGTGGTTTCAGCGTTACGGAGTTCCACAGAGAATCCATTCTGACAAAGGCCGGAATTTCGAGAGTGCGACTATTGGAGAGCTGTGCAAGCTGTACGGCATCGAGAAGTCAAGGACTACGGCATACCATCCAGAGGGGAACGGGCAGTGTGAAAGGTTTAACCGGACTTTACACGACTTGTTAAGGACCCTTCCGCCGGCACAGAAGCGAAGATGGACAGAGCATCTGCCCGAGCTTTGCAACGCCTACAATGCGACGCCACATGCGTCGACGGGATACTCGCCACACTACTTGTTGTTTGGGCGCGATCCCTGGCTGCCGATATACGCATTCCTAGGGCAGGAGTTGAGGGAGGACGATTGTGACAGCTCGATCGACGGATGGCTTGCCACACATCAGAAGAGACTGCAAGACGCGTATTCTCACGCAAACGAACGACTCGGCGCTGCAGCAGAAAGTCGTAACCTGCTTCACGAGAGATTGAAGATGAGTGAGCCGCTGACACTTGGTTGCAGGGTTTACCAACGCAACAGACTACCAGGACGCAACAAAATGCAGGATGCATGGAGCCCGGAGGTGTACAAGGTAGTACGGATACCCGCGGAGCCTGGTGGACCTTACCACATCGAGAGGGCAGACGGGTTCGGCCGACCTCAGACAGTCTGCAGGAAGAACATCCAGCCAGCGGGTTCAGGAGCGATTGTTCCGACTCCAGTGGCAGTCACTCCAGAGGTCAAAGACGACGAACGCTCTGATGAGAGCTCTGACGAAGAGGAGGAGGAGGAGGATTACCTTGTCGCGATCGTTCCAGTGGTTCGTCCGACGATAGCTCCAGCTTCAGTGGTCCAGCCGATTGCTGAGGAGGTTTTGACGGGAGAGGAGATTCACGATGAGCCTACCGTGATACCGGTATCGATACCAGTACCCGCACCTAGGAGATCGGGCAGGATGCGGAAGAAGGTGGTACGCTTCGAAGAAGTCGACACGCAAGTACCTACACCGGCCCCGCGGCGATGCAACGTCATTCCTGAACCGTGTGTGGGGGACCAATTGACCCCCATCATGATTAGTTTGTTTGTAGCGATGGCTCGCAGTGGTGTGGTCTTTTCGGGAAGCATTAACCGGGACGGTTAAGAGTTAGTTGGGGAGGACCCAGGAGGAATTTTTAGAGGGACTTTTGATACGCAGGAATTTGGGAGAACCCTAGAGTTCCAGCGGGATGTTCTTTTTTTATATAGTAACCGGGACGGTTAAGATTTAGTTGGGGAGGATGTAGCAGGGTGACACCATGTTAATCGATAGGCGTCACCACCAGCTAATTAGTATTTTGAACAGCTGACGTACCAGCCTCGTCCTGGGGTAACGCGAAAGCCGATTTCGACAGCCACCTAGCTCAGTTGGAGCAAGTGCTGCATTTTTGATGTGTATGACTATCAACTGATAGACGACCCACCGAGACGCCCTACCACACATATGAAAGACAACACATATATCAATGTGAGTAAACCATATACACAAATTCAATGTTTGAAAGGGGTAAGCACAAATATACTTGCTCTGTGTGCTGTATGAATGTGTGTATACATACACTAACATTTTGCAATTGCAATATGTATAGGTAAAAGTCAGGCGCGGATCCAAGGGGCACGCCCCTCCTCCGTTTTGCTTGACAATTTGTTTGGAGGGATTCACTCTTATCTGGTAACTAATTTAGTCTGCGAGCCAAAGTGATTGTTTTATCGAAAGCCGGAGCAAACATGACGGACAACAATGGCCTATGTTTACACTGTTGGCTTTACTGGCACCACGTCACAAATGCAGGATAATCGAAGGTATGTCAAGCTCTACATTCATCGCTACATTCCAAGTGAGTCGGTGCATGTTTCAGAAGATAGTAGTCGGTAGGCCTCAGCGAGCTGCTCCAGGGTTCTACGCAGGATGTTGTCCAACTTCACTCTGGTAAAGAGCATCTTTATCGAAATCAGACAAAATGCAGATGCGGAGCACAGTGGGATCTACAAGATGGCTGAAGAGATGACCAACAGTGCTGGGACACCGATCTCGGTCCCATGTTCATGCCAAATGAAGTCAGACTGTGGAAGAAGAAATTGGATTCGCCCAAAGAAACAAAGCCCAATAATCAACAGGAAAACATTGAGTGTAACATCCAGCTCCATGTTCCCAAATTGTTTCAGTTTTTTTAATATTGGTCTCAAGTGTTGGAGTGGAAAGTATTAATTCTACACTAAAACTGGTGAAAAAAGTAATGCGGTGAACACCATGCATCAGGATCGCCTCATTAATCCACTGAACGCTCAGTGAACTACTAATGATTGATGAACACTAAACATAAACAAACGTTCAATACACTAACGTTCCAACGTGTTCCTTGGTTTTGTTTTGTTCCGTGATGACGTTTTAATTTGTTTATTGTTTTATAAATTTTAATGGACTTTCAGTTTGTAAGCGCAGTGATTAGCGTAAGCTAGAAACTGGCACATGAAAGAACTTTATTTATTTTGCACATTTCATTAAAATGATGTTATAATTATCATGGTGGTTCACAAATCATCCACCAGGGCATACAAGGCGCTTACTTGAATAACAACACACTTAAATACGTAGAAAAGGCCAAATGTTTAGGTGTAATCATTTGTAATGATCTGAAGGATAACGAAGATACGTTAAGACATCTGTGTAGTTTCCATGCCAGGTTTAACAGTATCATTAGGACATTTTACAGTTGGTGTAAAACTGCATCTATTTCATGCCTATTGTTGTACAATTTATTGTTCCCAACTCTGGGTAAATTTTAACAAGAGTACCTATTTGAAACTGAAAGTTGCCTACAACAACATGCATGCATTTCGCTACGTAATGCCCCCCCCCCGGAATACACCATTTCAAGAATAGTAAATATATTCCCCGGACCACATTGTATGGGTTGCTATGCCATCCCCCGTTGGTTAAATCCTAGATCCGCCCCTGAAAATGTAATATAGTTCATTCAAATATCAACTTGTCCAAACCGATTTTGCACAATCGAACAAGTGTTAATATTGAACCACGAGTCTAGCCATGTTATTCTGTAAACCTAATAACCTACTCACACAACTTATGACGATAATCACTTCGGTCACAATGATCAACCAACCTGACCACATCAGTGACATCGAACAGAGACAAGCCATGACAAACCCAACCACATCGTCATATCAGATATAAACTCGGCTACTTTTACATATCAAACCCACATACTCCAGAAGTCAGTTTATAAACCCACCAACTCTTTAACGTACTTCTGTATGGGTTTTGACAAACTACCCAACCAAACATATAATCCTATCCAACCTAACCAAATATGATTTAACCAATTTAACTGGTTACACATACGGTATGCCACTGCACTGGGTGAAAATCGGTTCTTGTTCTCGATCCACGATGCGCGTTCGCTCACGAATATCAGAATTGTGTATGGGGATTATCAATACATTGTCGAAATTGCAAATTTTTATATTTATAATACGTATTGGAAACTTACTAATTAATAATTCATATGGTGCAACGGAGACATTTACATCGTGGTTTGAGATGGCGTTCAAGCGTTGTGTGCTTGAAGTGACATTTCATGTCAACGGCCTTGACCTGACCTATGCCAATATTTGGCAGACTTCGTTCACTGACGTAGATCAGAGCTAGTGTATACACTAGCTCTGCGTAGATATATAACAGTGGTTGCGTCGATTTCCCGAAGAGAGGTATGCATGCAAATATGATCGCGAACTGGCAAGTGATTGAATTATATTAATAGCTTTTGGCCTGACGACTATGGACAGTTTTTTAAATGTCGTTGACGGTGGAGCGTCACCGGCAGCAGAGCAGCGGTTTCGCAAAAAAATGTAACGAAAATATATTGCGAAGTAAATAAAACTAACGGAGTAAAAAGTCGCGTTACTTTAGATAAAACTACTTCGTTACAAGTAAAAGTATATAGTCAGAATTCTACTTCGTTACACGCCAATTACTTGAAATAACTACTCACGTATTATAACGAAGTACTTTAACCCTGCACATACCGATGTGCTATTATTTATACTACTACTGGCTGACTTGGTATTACTATTTCTAGGTATTGCAAAATTAAAAGTAACACAAAAAACTCCTTTCAAGAACATGGAAAATACCAAAAGAAGAATATAATGTTTACCTGGTCATCTTTCATGTCCGAGTTTTCTAACTGAAATCAATATCAAAAAAGGTATTAGTATTATGCTTGTAAGTAATACCCATAAAAACAGATTCTGTTTTCTCTAACACAAATGGGATACCGTGAAATTTGTGTAGTTTAGAATTATCATGCAATATGTCATATAGTCATATGCAGCCATTTCAGTTTAATTCCATTCCCGTTACATCGGGCATATGCTGAGTATGAATGATATCTGATATGAGTTGTATTATTTGTGATTCAATTTGGGTACCAATCATTTGGACACTCGTCATCTGGAATTTTTAAACCATCTTTTGTTGCGTTTTTACTTACGTACTAACATTTACACCTACTATGCCGTCTTTTAAATAAGCTAAGTCTTTATTGTTGGTTCTGATTGTCTCGTAAATTTTACGGAAAACATTCTTCTTTGTTGTACCATGGTCAGAGCTATATTTTCAAATAATCATTATGCATCTCGTATACATGGGAATACAGCAAGATCAATTACTTTTGTATACAAAAACTCATTTATGGTTAGTGAAAATATGAAGTAAGTTATGGGAAAGCATTTCCCCATATTTAGGTAGGCTACGTGTCATTTCGAGAAGGAATCCATTGGACCATAGTTGAATAACATACCCCTCATGTCATAGCTGAATAAAATTGGAGTTCAATCGACGATTTTACGATACATTAAAAGCTTCGTGACATTAGCTCACTTTCTGGAAAAATGACCACTCAATGACATTTTGACATGTCATTATTCATTCTGAAAAAATAGCTCAGTCAGTATGAACTCTGTGTAATCGTATCATTGTTTTTTATGTCAACCGTCCTAGCGTTCTGATAAAACTATGTGTATGTAATGAGGGCCACATATTCTGCAGCATTCTGGTCATTTTTACTGGATACTCTCTCACAATGATCCATGTACTCTGATGGTGTTAGCTGTCAACGTTTTTGTCAAGATCTACCAGGATGAGATTTTGCCGCCAATCGTTACATTAATTTGTGATATGTGAACATCTGGCATACTGTTTTTGCTGTTGTTGTTGGTGTTGTTGTCGTTGTTGTTGTTGTTGTTGTTGAGGGTCATAAACAGGATTCCATCAATGTGTAACAATGGTGGTGTGTGCACTGTAGAAAGCATTACCAAATACTTTAAATGTAGCAACTACGTGCATTCTGATATTAAATATCAGTGGGAATCAAGGCATGCATACCTGCGATAATTTGTAAACATGTCACGCAGGCGTATGAATAAGATCATAAACAATAAATTATGTGTATTATAATTTCATTTGATGTTGGGAATTACTACATGTGTAGCATGCAAATAAGTTTCCTTTATTTGCTATTCGTGTCCTGCAAATGTGCTGCACTCACCTTTGCATAGAATTCCATCATCCTCTTAGGTGTGAGGAAATCGCATAAACGGATGCCATTCTTTACTGTCATAAAGAGTTTGACAAATTCTACTTGGTTTTCCATTATGGCTGTCACCATGGGATCGTCTAGTACCAGTTTACTTGGCTAATGGAAATTAAAAGAAAACATCATTTACATTCTAGTTCTTAGGTTTAGCAACAAACAATCAGCATCTACCGCTTCTCTACAAATTCTTGGTAAGAAAGAATATTTGCAACCAAGCGTTTTTTAATGCCAAGTGAATGTAACTGAATCTGAATTTCATCAGAACCGTACAAATCAAGCATTGTTCAAAAAAGAAAAGTCATCACAGTCAGATACTCTAGTAGAACCAGACCAGTCAAACAGTGTCCAACTAAGAAGAGACAGAACAGTCAAACAGTGTCCAACTAAGAAGATACAGAACAGTCAAACAGTGTCCAACTAAGAAGAACCAGAACAGTCAAACAGAGTCCAACTAAGAAAATGCAGAACAGTCAAACAGTGTCCAACTAAGAAGAACCAGACCAGTCAAACAGTGTCCAACAAAGAAGAAACAGAACAGTCAAACAGTGTCCAACTAAGAAGAGACAGAACAGTCAAACAGTGTCCAACTAAGAAGAACCAGAACAGTCAAACAGTGTCCAACTAAGAAGAGCGAGAACAGTCAAACCGTCTCCAACTAAGAAGATACAGAACAATCAAACAGTGTCCAACTAAGAAGAGACATAACAGTCAAACATTGTACAAGTAAAAAGAGATAGATCAGTCAGTTGACTGTCCATGTAAGAAGAACCAGAACTGTCGAACAGTGTCCCACAAAAAGAATCAGACCGGTCAAACAGTGTCCAACTAAGAAGAATTAGAACTGTCAAACTGTGTCCAACTAAGAAGAGAGAGAACAGTCAAACAGTGTCCAACTAAGAAGAACCTGAACAGTCAAACAGTGTTGAACTAATAAGGGACAGAACAGTCAAATAGTATCCAACAAAGAAGAACCAGAACAGTCAAACAGTGTCAAACTAAGAAGAACAAGGACAGTCAAACAGTGTCCAACTAAGAAGAGACAGAACAGTCAAACAGAGTCCAACTAAGAAGAACGAGAACAGTCGAACAGTGTCCAACTAAGAAGAACCAGAACAGTTAACAGAACAGTCAAACAGTGTCCAACTAAGAAGAGCGAGGAAATGCAAACCATCTCCAACTTAGTGGAACCAAAGCAGTCAAACATTGTACAAGTAAAAAGAGATAGACCAGTCAGTTGACTGTCCATGTAAGAAGAACCAGAACTGTCGAACAGTGTCCCACAAAAAGAATCAGAACGGTCAAACAGTGTCCAACTAAGAAGAACTAGAACTGTCAAACTGTGTCCAACTAAGAAGAGACAGAACAGTCGAACAGTGTCCAACTAAGAAGAGACAGACCAGTCGAACAGTGTCCAACTAAGAAGATACAGAACAATCAAATAGTGTCCAACTAAGAAGAGACAGAACAGTCAAACAGTGTCCAACTAAGTAGAGACAGAACAGTGATACAGTGTCCAACTAAGAAGAGACAGAACAGTCAAACAGTGTCCAACAAAGAAGAAACAGAACAGTCAAACAGTGTCCAACTAAGAAGAAACAGAACAGTCAAACAGTGTCCAACTAAGAAGAACTAGAACTGTCAAACTGTGTCCAAATAAGAAGAGATAGAACAGTCGAACAGTGTCCAACTAAGAAGAGACAGAACAGTCAAACAGTGTCCAACTAAGAAGAGACAGACCAGTCGAACAGTGTCCAACTAAGAAGAGACAAAACAGTCGAACAGTGTCCAACTAGGAAGAAACAGAACAATCGAACAGTGTCCAACTAGGAAGAAACAGAACAGTCGAACAGTGTCCAACTAAGAAGAACCAGAACAGTCAAACAGTGCCCAACTAAGGAGAACCAGAACAGTCAAACACTGTCCAAATAAGAAGAGCCAGAACAGTCGAACAGTGTCCAACTAAGAAGAACTAGAACTGTCAAACTGCGTCCAACTAAGAAGAGACCGAACAGTGTCCAACTAAGAAGAGACAGAATAGTCAAACAGTGTCCAACTAAGAAGAGACAAAACAGTGTCCAACTAAGAAGAGACAGAACAGTCAAACAGTGTCCAACTAAGAAGAGACAGAACAATCAAATAGTGTCCATCTAAGAAGAGACAGAACAGTCAAACAGTGTCCAACTAAGAAGAGACAAAACAGTGTCCAACTAAGAAGAGACAGAACAGTCAAACAGTGTCCAACTAAGAGGAGGCAGAACAATCAAACAGTGTCCAACTAAGAAGAGACAAAACAGTCAAACAGTGTCCAACTAAGAAGAGACAAAACAGTGTCCAACTAAGAAGAGACAGAACAGTCAAACAGTGTCCAACTAAGAAGAGACAGAACAGTCAAACAGTGTCCAACTAAGAAGAGACAGACCAGTCGAACAGTGTCCAACTAAGAAGAGACAAAACAGTGGAACAGTGTCCATCTAGGAAGAAACAGAACAGTCGAACAGTGTCCAACTAAGAAGAGACAGACCAGTCGAACAGTGTCCAACTAGGAAGAAACAGAACAGTCAAACAGTGTCCAACTAAGGAGAGACAGAACAGTCAAACAGTGTCCAACTAAAAAGAGACAGACCAGTCGAACAGTGTCCAACTAAGAAGAGACAAAACAGTCGAACAGTGTCCAACTAGGAAGAAACAGAACAGTCGAACAGTGTCCAACTAAGAAGAACCAGAACAGTCAAACAGTGTCCAACTAAGGAGAACCAGAACAGTCAAACACTGTCCAAATAAGAAGAGCCAGAACAGTCGAATAGTGTCCAACTAAGAAGAGACCGAACAGTGTCCAACTAAGAAGAGACAGAACAGTCGAACAGTGTCCAACTAAGAAGAGACAAAACAGTCAAACAGTGTCCAACTAGGCAGAGACAGAACAGTCGAACAGTGTCCAACTAAGAAGAGACAGAACAGTCGAACAGTGTCCAACTAAGAAGAACCAGAACAGTCAAACAGTGTCCAACTAAGGAGAACCAGAACAGTCAAACAGTGTCCAACTAAGAAGAGCTAGAACAGTCGAACAATGTCCAACTAAGAAGAACTAGAACTGTCAAACTGTGTCCAACTAAGAAGAGACCGGACAGTGTCCAACTAAGAAGAGACAGAACAGTCAAACACTGTCCAACTAAAAAGAGCCAGAAAAGTCAAACCGTCTCCAATTTAGTGGAACCAAAGCAGACCAACAGTGTACAAGTAAGACGACATAGACCAGTCAGTTTACTGTCCATGTAAAAAGAACCAGAACTGTCGAATAGTGTCCCACAAAAAGAACCAGAACGGTCAAACAGTGTCCAACAAAGACGAACCAGAACGTTCAGCCAGCCACATACTCATTGGTGCAGGCTATCACGTTATTTTCAAAGATAAGAGTTTGTATGTAATATGTGAAGATTTGCTATGTTGTTCATTTTGTTGGATTAAGCTGAATTCCTGCCCGGAATTCAGCTTACTAAAAAGAATTCAATCCACCACCCTAGTAACTTAAACAAGAATCGTTGATCGCCCACCAACCAAATTATCTAATCATCTACACATAAATGTAATCACCTGTTCGTATTAACCATGATACTACTTTCAACAAACTACCAATCCAAACATATATCAACCCTACAACCGAACTAATTAGTTGTATTTACAGCCAACCAAACGAACTATACATGTAGTCAAAATACTTGTTTCAAATCCGTGGGAAAATATCAAGAGAAGTATATTTTGTTCACCTGTTCATCTTCCATGTTCTTCTCTGTGTTTTCTAACTGAAATCAATATCGAGATGATTCTATTATAGTAATTATAAATATTATGTTCATTATAAGTATATATATTAAAATATAGATTATATAAAATTCTGCTAGTGCCATTTTCACAGTTTTGTGGGAAACCCGCATTTGATATCAGAAAGGGTATTAGGGTTTGTGTGAAGTATTTCCTGGGTCCTGATTCTCAAAAACGACGAACTTTCATACGGAAAACGGATTTGCCACCTGATTTCAAATGTGGTAAAATATGTGCTAGCAAGCTTCAACAATTCATTTCGACTCCTCGACTATTACATAGACTTCCATTTGTGCATTTATTGAGACAACAGCATATTTCAGTAGATCACTCACCAGGTTCTTGGCGGCGTCGATGCGGTTCCATGCCAGTGCCAGTTTCAGCTGCATCATGTTAACAGCACTGTTCTTGTTGACTAAACAGATTAATAAAGATTGTCTTCATAAAAAAATCATAGTATCATGTTGGGGAAGTGTGTTTTGTGTAGCAAGAGTAGTTCAAACTACACAAAAACATGACACTCAAATGTGAGCACATATATAACATCAAATAATAAAATCACTTTTCCTAACCATTCTTTACCGACTTTATATGACAATAGGGCGCTCCGCGACGAACGTGCTTGTTGCTGCACGGCACGCATGAAGGCAGCAACAACA
The DNA here is from genome assembly GCA_963662155.1 of Lamellibrachia columna. Classification (NCBI taxonomy): domain Eukaryota; kingdom Metazoa; phylum Annelida; class Polychaeta; order Sabellida; family Siboglinidae; genus Lamellibrachia; species Lamellibrachia columna. The sequence goes on from OY759265.1 coordinate 41,870,654, forward strand.
CCAGTGGCCTCGCTACTCAGCCGACCTCCAATAAACCCAGACCGAGATCGACCATTGTGAAACATGCCAGCTACGAAACTTGTCAGACTATCTTCACAGCCAAACGAAAGTTGAAGGAGCGACTCTGGTAATCACAAAAAAAAACTTGACGAGAAGAAGATAAGATCTACTCAACAGAGAGTGTGCTTTGGACAAAGTGGACGATTGTGGGTTTATTTGCCGACGGGCGGAACGTAGCCATCCAAAACGAACAAGACATCGAACGAAAGTATCCGTGGACACTAGACAATGGCATTGAAGGGTAGTATACCATCTATGTTTGTATTTTATTATTATATCTAGATGGCTAATGCCAATAATGATTTATGTCTTAGTATGAGTAATGCAGCTCATGATACGTCCTTAACATCAGATTATATGCTACAAATGACACGTGTTCATATCTCAATTTAGAACACTATGAATGTGACGATGATAGTCCGAGTGATGTTATGTATAACATCGATCCATACAATCACTTTTTATAGAAACACACCTACCAATTCCAAAAATTAAGTGATCAACAATTTGTTTGTAATTTCAGATCCGAGAGAGACTTATCATTTATACATTTTAATGCTCAATTTTTTTCACAACATCACGGATTTTCTAGACGACCTTAGAAATCCACCTCAACTGGTTTAGCCTATTGTGAGTACGGTTCCTTGAAGTCCAAATATGTAATGTGTGAATAGTTTAAGTAACATCCGCAGTCGATTTAATGTAAAAAAAAACGCGTATTTTTTCAAATCATCGAAAGAATTTACTTTAGTCGTTAGATCTGGTAAGGCTCAAAATACTGGATGTTCAAAATGATAAAACCTTGCGGGTTACTGCCGATCATGGACACGACTTCCATCCTCTCGCCGATCATATGACAAAGTTACGAAATTTCACCTAGGGTGAAATTCGTGTGTTTTCAGCGTTTCCATTTTCACCAAACATTACAGGTGCTTAATCAATTAAGTTTTTTTGCTAGTCTCATTTAAAATTAATTGTGCAAAAAAACAAACCTACCTAGTATCCACTGCAACATGCTAGCTTGTTTGTTAAACTTTGTATGTAGTTTTTTTGTGAAATCATCAGACAGATTATTAAATTAGCTTGTTCAAGCGTTAACTGAAGCGAAAATAGAATTGCTGAAAAATCACAGTTTTCTTCCTTGGTGAAATTTCGTAAGTTTGTCATGTGATTGGCGAGAGGATGGAGGTCACGCCTATGATGAGCATTGACCCACACAGCGTTTACCATTTTGGATATCAACTATTTTGATCCTTACCAGATCTTAACGACTACAATCAATTCCTTCGATGATTTGAACAAAAATGGGTATTTTTTATTAAATCGACTGCGGATGTTACATAAACTATTCACGCGTTACATATTTGGACACCACTGAACCGGATTTGCGATAGGCTAACTCAGTTGAAGCAGTTTAAAATGATTTAATAGTTTTTATCATGATTTCACAAAAAAAACTACTATACTACTGTAATACTACTATTTGATATTTCGCAAACTGATCGAGTTGAGGAGAAACCATTAAATTATCTTTTGACATTTCGGACCTATTTCGGAGACCTAGGTTGAGTCAAGCACGATTTACGATTTTTCACTTAACGGATATGAAGTATGTCACATTGTAAGAACAAAAAGGAGGGGTGGCATTATACTTGCACACTTTGAGTAGTACAATCGAAGATAATCGAACATGTATTTGAATGTGTCGTTGTCGAATTAAGCATGAAAGAACACAGAAGAATTTTCATTTACTTGTAACTGTCTTGTAATTATAATTGTCACGTGATAGCTTATTACAGTTGATTCTTTTTAATTTGTATAAAATGGTGGCTTCTATGATAGCGGTATTTATTGTCTGACAGGGAGTCTCCAAGATGTTATAATTGTTTTATTATGTTTATTTGTATAAAGTGTGCCCCTGTTCAAAGCAATAGTTTGGCCTCATTTGGAATATTGCATACAAGCATGGAGGCCATATTGTAAGAAGAACATAGGTAAGCCAGAAAGAATACAAGTTTGACAACACTAGGCATCAGATTGCTAAAGAGGAGACCAAATATAAGTGTTTAAAATATTTAATGGTTATGAGGAAATTGACAGGAATGTGTTCTTCAAAGAAGACAGTATAACCAGATGGCACAAAGTGGCACTAGTTAAGGAACAGTGTAAGTTGGATATGAAAAAGTACTCATTCTCAAAGAGGGTGATAAATGAATGGAACAAACTGTTAAATGATTGTATTCATGCTAGTAATATGGATATGTTTAAAGCATAAAAATGACAGATATCAGATAAAGGCGGGCTACGCATAGATGAAAAAAGTTGTTGGACTCTCGAAAAGGCAATGACTTCATTGTCCACTTGCCATCCGGAACTTGTTGTTTCGGATGGCAATCTTAAATCTTGGTAAATAGTACTTAATCTGAGTGTGACATGTAGGCATACCGCATTGTGCGATATACCGCTGCACCGGTACTATTATGCCATATATAACCGGTATTTTTTATTCTGTCGAACCGGTATTCCTGCCACCAACAGTTCAAGGTTGAGTTGTAAGACAATTTTCACTATTACGAAGGCACCGTTTGACGAGTTTATACGAGGATTTCTTTATTTGACATCCGGTTGTTATCAGTAAATGAGCACTCGGAAATTAACGACAATTAATTCCAATCCCACAATGCATCATTTCACCTACATACACACGATGTCAAAATTGCGTTAACCACACATACACACTTACAATGCTGTCATGATTAAAAAACATAAACTGGCGGTGCTTTAATTGGAATTGTCGATTAATTCGCGGCAAGAAGTTACTCTGAAACATGTCATTTTGTTTTTAGTATTTCGAAGGTAGATGTTTGTCGGCGTCCGCTTTCATTCCGTAATCTCAAACTTATCACTTGTCTGAGATGGTAACATCATTCATGCCTTATAATATTAAAACGTTTGCCACTTTGTTGGTACTCTTTGCTTTTGTCAATTTATAAAAAATAATTTAACGTGCATTTCCCTTCTCGAAAACAAGCCCCCCGGCTAGTGACAGTGTTGTGGTGGTACCCCGTTGACAGTGCCAGTATTGTGGCAGCAGCAGCTCTTTGGTAACAGTTATTTTTTATTAGTCCGACAGATGCTAGCTAAAACATGAACAGTATATTTCTTCACGTAGTCTCTCTCATCCAGATTGATTCGGATCGAACACGCACGGTCGCATAAATGGAACAGCAGGCATGATGGGTGTGGTTGCTATCATCGGTGGGGTTTCCGGGTCTGGCTTTGCACGTTCCAACATCACATTTTCCATGATAGCTGGTTTGCTTCCCACATCGCTGCCACCCACGTTGATAGTAACGGGTGTCACCGTCTGTCCACAGGATGTCTCTGAGCTGCTATTTAGCTTCTTCAAATAGGCTACGTTCCTCATCTTTCGTGGTTCCTCTCCTCTCTGAATAACCACAGCATTGCCTTCACGGTCAACCACTTCATATGGTTCTGTCTCAAATGGCGTGGTCAGCTTGTTTTTTTTACTTTGCCTGAGGATCACCCTATCGCCAACCTCTGTCGCTGACCTTAGCACCTCTCTTCTTGTCTGCGTACTCTTTTTCTCCTCGCATCTCTCTCACGAATTAGTATTTGCCATTGCAACTGATCCATGGGCTCTGTTCTCATGTGCATTTTCGGCAACTTGTTCCACAGTTTTCGAGCCACCAGCATCTCCGCTGGACTTACACCTGTGACGGTATGAGGGGTCGTCCGATATTGGAACAGGAAGTTCTGCAGTTCCTCCTTTCAATGTTTCTGCTCTACTTCAGCGATCTTAATGGCTTTCCTCATTGTCTCGTTAAAACGTTCCACTTATCTGTTGCTTTGTGGCCAGTATGGGACACATTTCGTGTGTTTTATCCGTATATACTCGAGGAATCCTTCGAACTCAGCAGCAACAAATTGTGGTCCGTTGTCACTCCTCACGTTGTATGGCAGTCCATGTGTGGTAAACATGGTCTCCAAGCATTTGATGATGTTTTGAGCATTCGTGTTGCGCATCTATACCACTTCCGGTCACCTGGAGAAATAATCAATGACCACCAACAGACTTTCAGCATTTGGCAGTAGCCAACAGAGGTCTATTGCGATTTCGACCCAAGGTGCCTGTGTAAGTGGTATCGACCTTATCGGCTCTGGACTTGGACGAGCACCCACTAGTTGACATGGATAACAGACTCTGACGAACGCTTCCATGTTTCCACTCTGTTTATGGCATTTTTTAAGGTTTTACGTTTCATGAAAATGCGTACGTTTTTGACGAGCGCGTCCTTCGCCTATACAATAGCAACGTCCAGATGGAAAAATGATATGGCGACTGACTTTGCCTATTGTGATTATGTGATGTATCTCGTTTTGATGATGTATGCTTGTCTAATTTCCGGCTCATTAATTAATAAATTAATTGTCATTATTTGGCCTATTTCAATCTACACCGGACTTGTGTTGTTATTTTGCATAAATGCAATTATTGTTATCATCCACTTGGACACTAAGTTGTTGTAATTCTTGTAACCATCGTGTTTGTTTTCAGGCTGTTTCAATTGTAGGGTGAAATCACTCGCATCATCATGGACCTCAAAAATCATGGAAAATGCATCACATGGATTTATGGAACCACAAACAACTGAAAGCAGTTTTGAATTAATGAAGCAATGCTGAGTATTGGTTTTAGTTTATGCAGCACAATAATGGACTATATATTTATCCTGGACTGCAAAAATGTGACAGAGACTAGAATCCAACATTTGTAAACAAAATATTATAATTTTATTATTCATTTGTTTACATACCTGTACCAGATTCATTTACTTATAATAAAGTTTCCCTCACGATGAATTATTTTTGATATGTACGTATTTATTTCAATAACTTTGTGATTTCTGTATTAAGTTCATTTTCTAACACAACTGCAATGGATAATTCATAACCATTATCTGATTTCACTGTGTTAGTTAAGCAATGCAATTACTTTCTATGCAATTAACATTTTGAGTAACACAAATCTTGACATAAGAAATCACGCAAACTTAATTAACTTAAGAGATGTTTATTCTTTACAAGCAATTATGAATAACATACATATGTCTTGTGGTTATATATTTAGCCATGTAAAACAGATTATACTTAATATAATTACTTGTTTTATGTTGTTGAATTTCTTAGTGATTGGTTGGATTTCTTTGTGTTTGCGAAAATGTGATTTTATGCTGCTACCAAAGAGCACTGCTACGGCCACAGCAGGGTACCAACACGACACTGGCCCCGGCGGGGGTGTTTTCGAAAAGGGAAATGCAAGTTATTTTTTTTTTTTATTTACAAAATCAAAGAGTACCAACAAAGCGTCAAACGTTTTAATATTATAACGCATGAATGATGTCACCATTACAGACAAGTGATTAGTTTGAGATTACGGAACGAAAGCGGACGCCGACGGTCTACCTTCGCCGTTGAACGCTGTAAAAAGATTGGCTCGCAACTCCCGGCGATCACTAATATGACCCGATTTTCGCGCATGCGCGGAGCCTGCCAACCTCCTTTGCATGGGAATGTCGTCTAGCACGAAGAAATCCGAACATAAATTAGGATCTCCGAGACAAAAAATCGCCGAGGGCTGTTATGATTCGCTTGGTTATATCACATGATCATTTGGCATGCGCTAATTGGCTAATACGCGAACTTCTGCCACTTCCGTTTGTCGTTGGTTACATTAGGATCGTGTTTTTCCTTCCGCATTTCATTCAATTTATCGAGAAAAAGAGAAGCATGCCGTTTGCAAAGAAGAAATCTACCGACCGTTTCGGTAGCAGGAAAGCTAGCAAAGCAGCCGCCGGAGCGAACGCGTGATGCTAAGTCGAAAAGAAGGGAAATTCCAACAACTGGGCCCGAGGTTATAAACAGTACTCAAGCTCAAATCTGTGCTCAAGTCTGAGATTTCATGCTCACCAGAGTTTTCGTGCTCAACCGAGGTTATAAAACGTCTTGAGTACGTACTCAGCTGAGTACGAAACGACGCGTTTTTTTCAAATGCACAAGCGGCCAAGTGGAACTCTCTTTTTGAAAAAGATAACAAAGATACTTCCGCATATAAACAGTGGTGGACGAAGAATTTCGGCTGCAAGCATCTCTTTTGCGGGAAAAAGCGCCGGAGAAAAATTAACCCATCACCAATATCACACGGTGTGTGGAAAGTCGAGCACACAGTGAACGATTTAACAGACAGAACGAGACGAATCACAAGATAAAACTGTCTAAAAATTAAAAATAGCAAAAAGTAATACCTCGCAGCCAGGCTAAGATTATGCCCCAACTAAGCGATTCGGCAGCCTAAGTAATTATGTTTGCCATGTTCATTTGGCGTAGTAACTAGAACTTCTGGAAATGTACCGAGGAACACGACAAGTTGTACTTTTTTAATGAATGCAAGTGTTAATATAACATCAATTTCGTTACAAAATATATTTATGCTGTCAAAGGTAAACAATAATGACATTACCTAAATCCGTGGTTCATTATAATATTTTGTTTTAATATTTCATTAGAATGTCCATTGTTTCCATAATCTATACATGCGTGTAACAATACACACGTACTGGAAAGAGGAGTACAAAAATAAACATTTTGTGAGACAAAGGTTCAGTTTCATAGTTTTGATCATTCTATGTGTACTGAATATGTAAAAATTACTCTGTTCAGATCATGATGTACCTATGCCTATGGCTATACACTTGAACTATAGTCTATACACTTGTCTGGTTGAACCATACGTCAGAGTCACGTAGAAGACTTTGTGTGGTACACAGTGATGTATTCAGATTGTTGCGCAGTGAACCCAGAAACATAAGTATTTGTCAAAACTAAGAAATAGCAGTGTTAACAACTAATTTTATTTGCCCCCTTAGCCTAGGCTTAGCTTTGACGTCGGGTGTCACATGTTTGTGTCACGGGGATTACCCACTGTTAGTAGTCTATAATTTTAGTCCAGCCTATCTTTTATATGGGTGTAGTATTACAGTAAAGTGATTGAAATTAATAGATGATATGCTAAAACGGATGTCATTGAATATCATAGAAAGGTTTGTATTACTCCTTAATGATTAATATTTTTATAGATAATAAAACAAATATAGTACTAAAACAATATCAAACAGTAAAGTGTAAACTGAAAGAGTAAGCTATGTTATCATTGATTTGTAGTGGTAATTCTTAATAATAATAATTATGATGAGAGTGCCCAAGCGAATATATTATTTGCACTTTTAATGTGCACACTATCTACTATATGGAATCATTGTTTCCATAACATATATTATTTTATTTATCATTAATTAAGTTATATTTGAAATAGGTTACTGCACAAGACAGCATATGTTACTATTAGTATTATATTACATACGCCCTGG
>OY759265.1:41883161-41930661 GCA_963662155.1 Lamellibrachia columna
TCAGTGCATTTGGATGTGTACCCTAAACAGTTGCATTTGAATACATTTGATTTTGCAAAGGCCCAATCAGGTGTATTTAACATGCAGACATAATTGTATGAATTATTATTAGTAGTAATAAAAGTACCCATCTTCTGGACGGGTTAACTTGGTAGTTAAGTAGTAAACCATCCCAAGCTGTCTTTCATACTCCCCAACAGTGGCGCCACTCAGCAGATCACCACCGCCTCAACAATACAAGTGGCGAAGTAGTATAAGCGATTGGTTGGCTTGGTGAACTTGGTAAAGTCATCGCTGCTTTGTACTGACTACACCATTGCAACTGTGTAGTGGACGGTTTACGTAATGTGGAACAATCGTAGAAAGCACGCATAGCGTTGCGAGCAGTCTACGATTCCGGGTAATTCTACGATACAGGATAATATTGGGTGAATTTCTAAAATAAAAATTTACGGGTCCTTCCTAAGTGGTTTTAGACCGACTGTTTGTCGCCTGAGATCCTAAGCGTCTAGGAAAAACCTCCATGTCAATAACATTCGATCCCATAGCGCTGACACACAGTACATGGACTACAACGTCGATCACCATATTGGTTAAGTTCTCCAGTGGTTAATCCTTCCCAAATCATTTGTATCGATATCATCATGTTCATTCAGTATCTAGAAGAAAGACTTCAATTAATGTCCTCGTTTTAACTGCTTACCATTTGTGTTGGACTCTCGGGGCCCAGTTGTGTTGGACTCTCTGGGCCCAGTTGTGTTGGACTCTCGGGGTCCAGTTGTGTTGGACTCTCGGGGCCCAGTTGTGTTGGACTCTCTGGGCCCAGTTGTGTTGGACTCTCGGGGTCCAGTTGTGTTGGACTCTCGGGGTCCAGTTGTGTTGGACTCTCGGGGCCCAGTTGTGTTGGACTCTCTGGGCCCAGTTGTGTTGGACTCTCTGGGCCCAGTTGTGTTGGACTCTCGGGGCCCAGTTGTGTTGGACTCTCTGTGCCCAGTTGTGTTGGACTCTCTGGGCCCAGTTGTGTTGGACTCTCGGGGCCCAGTTGTGTTGGACTATCTGGGCCCAGTTGTGTTGGACTCTCGGGGCCCAGTTGTGTTGGACTCTCGGGGCTCAATTGTGTTGGACTCTCGGGGCCCAGTTGTGTTGGACTCTCTGTGCCCAGTTGTGTTGGACTCTCTGTGCCCAGTTGTGTTGGACTCTCGGGGCCCAGTTGTGTTGGACTCTCGGGGCCCAGTTGTGTTGGACTCTCGGGGCCCAGTTGTTTTGGACTATCGGGCCCAGTTGTGTTGGACTCTCGGGGCCCAGTTGTGTTGGACTATCTGGGCCCAGTTGTGTTGGACTCTCGGGGCCCAGTTGTGTTGGACTCTCTGGGCCCAGTTGTGTTGGACTCTCGGGGCCCAGTTGCGTTGGACTCTCGGGGCTCAATTGTGTTGGACTCTCGGGGCCCAGTTGTGTTGGACTCTCGGGGCCCAGTTGTGTTGGACTATCTGGGCCCAGTTGTGTTGGACTCTCGGGGCCCAGTTGTGTTGGACTCTCTGGGCCCAGTTGTGTTGGACTCTCGGGGCCCAGTTGTGTTGGACTCTCGGGGCCCAGTTGTGTTGGACTCTCGGGGCCCAGTTGTGTTGGACTCTCCGTGCCCACTTGGTTATTAGGTATCTTCAGATCCTACCTGAAACTTACCAGGCATGGGGCCATTATAAAGTAATGTAATATATTATGATTACAATGGTAGGCAATTACGAATACAGTTATGATTACCTTATTGTACTTTGCATTTTGTTGTACACTAAACCTCCACGAAATAATAAACATCTTAGATTTGTTATGATGTAGCTTACGAAACACTTAACAAGTCACAATGACGTACAATGTGAGTAACATTCAGCCAAACGAGGCATGCAAATGAAAATGCCAACTCATTTTCATTTCAACTAATCATATATATATGTCAGTTGTGTTTTAAACATATTCATACTGCTGGCATCTACACAATCAGTAGATGGTTGGTTCCATTCATGTATCGTCCTTTGAAAATAAATACTTCTTCATACCCATTCTGCACTGTATTTACTGGTGCTGCTTCATATCCTCTAGTAGTCTGTCTTCAATCAATATGATGCATAATCATTCAATATTTTAAAAAGTCTATTTGGTGCCCGCTTAATCTCCTCATCTCCAGACATGTTCTACCACAATCGTGTTGGCGTTCATCATACCTAAGGTCTCGCATTTCTTGAATCAGCTTAGTTGTACGCCTTCGTATTCTTTCTAACTTATCTGTGTTGTTCTTATGACGTGATACTCGTGTTTGTATGCAATATTCAAAACGAGGCCTAAGTATTATTTTAAACAAAAGTAAAAATAGGTATAATATTTGAAAAACTACAGATGGACCGCAGAGTCTGAATGTATACATATAGAGAGACGGCTTGTCTGGAGAAGAAGACACTCTTATGTATTCGTGTAGGTGTTTTTTTTTTAAAACGTGCTGGAAACCCATATTGTGGCGATCACTTCTCCAGCTCAAATGGGTGAATAAATCTAGGAGTACATGTAATAAATGTTCACCTCGCATCATACAAATACTACTTAACTGTATGTAAAATATGCATTAAAATGCGGAGGCTTAATGGCAAAATCCTGAGTTTGTTTGCTACAGGAAGTCACAAAGGGCGCGGCGTGGCGTGGCGTGGCGTGGCGTGGCGTGGCGTGGCGTGGCGTGGCGTGGCGTGGCGTGGCGTGGCGTGGCGTGGCGTGGCGTGGCGTGGCGTGGCGTGGCAGTACTGCTCACACCAGCTCAATCAAATGCATTCCTCATTTGGTCACATCGAAGTTCCACTTGAATACTGATATACAACGCTCAACCAATCTCGAGGCAAAATCTTCCGCCAAGCCGAAATTCCAACAGTATGTACGTATTTGTAATTCAGTGTACCGCTGAACCTTGTTTAGAGAATATGTTTATATTAAAATATCAGCAGAACATGCACCAGAATAAAGTAAATTCACCATAAAATTAATAAATTCTCCCAACGGGAGATGGTAGCCTCGTGACCGTGGCGCGAGGCCCACTGCATGAGATCTTCGTCAACCTCCCAAAATATGAATTGATCAAACCACAGGCTCTCTAGTGATGAATGAATGAATGAATGATGAAAGAATAATGGCTGTCGTTTGGCTCAATTGACATTGGCTTGCCAATAAGACAAGTTAATTGGGCCAATGCAGTGGTTCAAGTGGCATTGGTTTGCCATTGACAGAGCTACCAAGATACTGACCCATTTGGTTTGCATCTCACGCTCTCGCCATATCATGCAGCTGTATTTAATCTCACGCATATCGGTCGTTTCAAAGATTGCATACAAGCTGATAGCGCAGAGCGTCCGGGGGATCCCCGATGTTATCTTTACCATTGTCGGTGATGTCCCGTGTAAAAGTCACTTATGGATTCACACATGCTCATGAATGTGAAACAAATGTCATGGTTTTGGCCTATGTACTTATAACAGTTACTAAAACATAACAATTTGCAACTGCTATCATGCCAGCGGTTTGCTAGGAAAACCTTGAATTGCGATTTTCTTCAACCACAACTATTTTGATTACTTACTCAATGTTTCGACTGCCACGGGCAGTATTCATCAGGAATTCTGGGACGGCAAGTTCTTCCTCATCTAGTCAGTTGTCTTGGTAAGCAGGCCGTCCCATACGTGACTCAATCTAAATCCCCCTTGTCTCGATTCATGACTGGAGTTGTCTTTCGGATCCATGTGGCCTCTTTGATCCATCTTGCGTTTCTGTTACACTCACTGTCAATCACTTTTGCCCCCTCCCATTCTATGGTGCAACTGTTTCTGTCTGAATGGTCTGTTATTGCAGATTTATGCTCTATCACCGTTGACATTCTCTTGTGTTGTGATGTTTTCAAACTTCTTCTTGTGTTCTTCTAGTCTTGTTCCAGGTGTGTATTAGGGAAGACTGGGGTTAGTTGTTACAATTTTTAGTTAAAATAATGTTTGTAAAACGTATGGTAGATGCATTATTTCTGTCAACGTACACATTAAGTTTATTACTCGTATTAATAAAATATACCATATCATTGATATTCCATATTGTAATTAGGTAGATATGTGAAGTTTCCCAGGCGCGGTCGACTGTAACAACTAGCCCCGTAAGCGGGGCAAGTTGTTACATCATACGGGGAACGTTGTTACAGCAAAGAACGTGTGGATCGTAAAGCAAGTGTCACTTGTACATGTCACTGTTATTACATTAATTGGATCATACACACTTATACATCTTTGCACAGATGGCAAGTGGACAAGAGCCATTGGCTTCTCCAGAGTCCAAATATGTGTTAATGTATGTGTAACCCGCACTTTTGAGATACTTGGTAATTTTGTTTGACGCTGATAGCATTTACAGTATTGGTTATAAACCAGTACACTAGGCTTCACAAGTGAAATAAAGTGCTCACACGTCGTGGTTAAATAAATGTTGTTCTTTCAGTCATTGTCAGCACACAACTCGCTGGCTGAGCCATCGGTACGAGCCGCCCGAGCGTTGATGCAATTGTAACAATTTGCCCCTGTCCAGAATTGGGACAGAGGTGCTGGGATGTTCTATTGTAGACAACTTGTTGTTTTCTGATCACGTACCACTTAAAATCAGGTTGGATTTAGATGTAGATCACATGTTTGGAAGGAACTATTGTCACATGCTAGCCTGGCATAAAGTCAGTACTGAACGAATTGATCAATACAGGAGTGAATTTGAATGTAAACTTTCCACGTCACTATATGACAAAGGGGTATTGCAGTGTAAGAATTATATGTGTAGAAACATGTTAATGAATTATTTAGATTATATAATGAGATTATTAAGTATGCGCATAAAAGCATCTGAATGTATACCTGCCACCTCTCCTAAACTAAATTCAGATTCAGCTGGTGGTAGAAGGAAGGTTCGGATGGTCGAAAGAGGTTGAACATCTAAAGCATGAAGCTCTCTTCTAGCATCGGCAGGAAGCCACATCATCGATATTACAGAAATGAGGCGTATCACAAGGGCTCGGCACCACAGGGCTGTTAGACACATTATGAGAGAAGGTGTTAGAATGTGCCCCACTAAGATGGCTGAGGCCATTAGTGAAGATAGAACCCTTGACCTATGGTCTGAGGTGCGCCGGATAAAGGGCAGAAATAAATTCCTGCATTTTAGTGTTGATGGTGTGGTGGGCGATGATGAAATACTTAACTTTTTTCTGATAAATATAATCACCTCTACAACAGTGTGTCATACGATGTTGACGAAATGAATAGTATAGGTGCGGAGATTAACAGGCAGATTAAGGAGCATGGTGTATATACAGTATATATCGGTTAATGACGTTATCCAAGGTGTCCAGCGACTGAAACTGGGTAAGTCGGATGGTGAAAAGGGTCTAAATTCTGGTCATATCATATCATATCATATCATGTATACTCCGAGAATACTCTATGTGCTGTTAACATTAGTCTTTAATAGTATGTACTCTATGTTAGTGGGAATCATGGTCGCTGTGCTTAAACAAAATATGTCAACTACTTATTGAATATACTAATAGTATGTTATGATGGAGACAATCAGTCATTACAACGCTAATGGTAGTAATGTGCATGCACTCATGTTAGTTGCCAACAAAGCTTCCGACACATTCAACTATTGTGAGCTCTTTAGAGTACTTCTAAAGCGTCAGGTGTCACCTCTGGTGTTAAGATTGCTGCTGTATACGTATACTAAACCAAAACTTCAAGTGAGATGGGACTGTAGTATCTCGTCCCAGCTTACCGCCTGTAATGGAGTCAATCCTCTCTCCTATTCTTTTCTCTATATATATGGATGGATTATTTTTAAAGTTAGAGAAGAGTGGTGTGGGATGCCACATGGGCAACCACTATACGGATGGTATAGGATATGCTGATAACCTGACCCTGCTAACACCTACAAGGTCTGGACTCAAGGTAGTAATCGAAATATTTGAATAATATGCAGACGATTACTGTGTAAAGTTTGATAGTGTGAAGAGTGCGTATCTTGTGTTTAGAGGTCGGAGTTGTAAACCCGACAACAGAACAGTTGTTTTTAATGGCACCGAGTTGCAGAGTGTTTAGGATGCTGTACATCTGGGCCACCATGTATCCACTATTAATAAGGATAGCTTAGTCGCCGATGGCATTGCAAAATTCTGGAGAGGGTGTAACACGTTCATGGGTGATTTTGGTCATATAAAGACTACTGTAAAGTCCAAGTTATTCAAACAGTACTGCTGCTATTACTACGGAGCTCCACTGTGGGATCTCCAGAGTAAAGATACTGTCAATATATGTAGGCCCCTATCGCACGGCACTATTGGTCAACCCAAAGCAAAGGTTCATGAAGTTTATTCATAAGGCTTTAAACCACAAGTCGTCTATGATAAGCAGCGTTGCTAAATTATCAATTCAAAATCCATGGTTGAATTGTGGTGGTTACTACTGTCATATACGTTATGAATACAACATGCATGAGGACATGTTTGCTAGTGATATTGGCCGCGTGTGGCAGGCGGGCGGGCCGGACCGACAAAAGGATATCTGACGTGAGTGTTCTATTTGACATGATATAAATTAGAAATGGTCTTAAAACTTGCGATAGTTTTAGCCATGATGATGTTAACGAAGTCATTACTGAAATAACTGTATTTTAAATATTGTACAATTGCCATTTTGAATGTGCGAAATAAGAACTTTATTATAAACACAATTTTTGCAGTTGAACGCACGTGAACGAAAACAATTTCACAATTTCAATTTAACTTCTACTTGGCATAACCCCTTATACTATATAATATACATGTTTCAAGTTTCATTCACGAAACCCAAAAATTGGCTACGTGAGATGATATTATGTGAGCATGCCAAAAAAAGTTTTAGGTGGTTAAAAAGTAATTTTTTTCCACACTTCGTTAATTTCGTCTTCTTAGCTCCCGATTTTTGGACAGTGTGTCTGCTGGTGGACTCCCAACCAACTATTGTCGATGGTACCTCCATAAGTGTGCTATGTTTCCGTAAAACGTCTCTGTAACAACTTGCCCCTGAATACAACTAACCCCGGTCTCCCCTACACATGGGGCCTTAAGAGAGACGAATATGTTTCTACCTTAACACTTGAGTCTTTCGCCCGCTTGGCAGTTCACGGGAACACTTGATAATGTTTGTTACACACGTATATCTTTCGGAGGCACAAATGTAATGTCATGCTGTTCATACGTGGTCTTAAGCACATGCTTTACTAAAAAGGGCACCACACGAAGATATTTCGCCACAACGGTGAATATGTGATAATTGCTAACTGCTTTCAGATGAGTATTCTTAATAACGTGGTGTTCAGGCTCTGTAGTACATGAATAGCTTTTTCCAGGAGACCATTATGCCGAGTGTTTAATATATGACAACTGGCAAGACTATGACAATGGTCCAGCGCGTTCCTCCCACTAGGAATGATAATCATATAATAGTTACCGTAATTATGGTTCTCTGGACAATATGCAAGGAGACGATGACTATCAAATTTAATAGCGCATTTGTGTTGTACCACACATGAGATTAGTCTAAGATACTAGAGTTATAAAAAATTGATATGTCATTAATAAATTATCTCCATAATTGGCATTTTCAAGACCGGCTGAAGTATTAAGGGTTAATGGGAACTATGTATGTGTGGCCTCAGAAGAAGCACGCTGTATACTAACTAAGACATTATTAACGGTAATTCGATGTAGCAAATCACCACCCGCCCTGTCCACCTACTGCGCCAGAGACTTGTTACAAATCACCACCCGCCTTGTCCACCTACTGCGCCAGAGACTTGTTACAAATCACCACCCGCCTTGTCCACCTACTGCGCCAGAGACTTGTTACAAATCACCACCCGCCCTGTCCACCTACTGCGCCAGAGACTTGTTACAAATCACCACCCGCCCTGTCCACCTACTGCGCCAGAGACTTGTTACAAATCACCACCCGCCCTGTCCACCTACTGCGCCAGAGACTTGTTACAAATCACCACCCGCCCTGTCCACCTACTGCGCCAGAGACTTGCTACAAATCACCACCCGCCTTGTCCACCTACTGCGCCAGAGACTTGTTACAAATCACCACCCGCCTTGTCCACCTACTGCGCCAGAGACTTGTTACAAATCACCACCCGCCCTGTCCACCTACTGCGCCAGAGACTTGTTACAAATCACCACCCGCCTTGTTCACCTACTGCGCCAGAGACTTGTTACAAATCACCACCCGCCCTGTCCACCTACTGCGCCAGATACTTGTTACAAATCACCACCCGCCCTGTCCACCTACTGCGCCAGAGACTTGTTACAAATCACCACCCGCCCTGTCCACCTACTGCGCCAGAGACTTGTTACAAATCACCACCCGCCCTGTCCACCTACTGCGCCAGATACTTTTTTCAAATCACCACCCGCCCTGTCCACCTACTGCGCCAGAGACTTGTTACAAATTACCACCCGCCCTGTCCACCTACTGCGCCAGAGACTTGTTACAAATCACCACCCGCCCTGTCCACCTACTGCGCCAGAGACTTGTTACATCTGCTTATTATGCAGCTACCGGTATAATCAGAATTGTCACGTGTAGCATTTGAAAACCTACGACTGAACTCAACATTTCAACAGCAATGTACAAACATAAACCCCATAGTCCAAAACACAATCATTCAAAATCATACAATGAAAACGCCATCAAACTGCAATCGGTCAAAAGCTAAGCATTAACTTCAAAAACGTTAAAATAGTATTGTTTATTATGTTTTTTTACAGCTAGTGTTATAAAAAATTTAAACTTGTTGAAAGGATTAACCTTCGTTTTCTTTCAATGTGATATTTGGTATAAGTATCTCACAGGAAACTTGTATTCCTTCCCAAAATGTCGACCGACTTTCTCGAAAAGAATACTTTTCTTTGGAGATAATTGCCATGTCGGTCGGTCGGTCGGTCGGTCGGTCGGTCGGTCGGTCGGTCGGTCGGTCGGTCGGTCGGTCGGTCGGTCGGTCGGTCGGTCGGTCGGTCGGTCGGTCGGTCGGTCGGTCGGTCGGTCGGGAAAAATGTATATTTAGTTTATGATATTTAACGAATACTAACAACGTCGTTGTCAAAACGAAAGTTGTTGGCGCGGCGTATGTTGCTATTGACAACGTCGTAACAATAACAGCTAAATTGGTTTAACCGGGCCTAGCACAATTGCATTATTTATGTATCGTAATTTCACTTTGGATCTGTTGTAAATCGTGCCGTTTTTTTCTTTCCCAGTGTCGGAGTTGATTTTCCACTTGTGTATTCTTTTCTCGGTGGAGCTTTCGGCACGATGTGTACACAGGTGGATCAACTGTGTCAACGTGGAGAGAGATAGTCACGGTAACGACATTGATCAGACTGGGCCCGGTGACCTCATGAAACCCAGTCCACAATCAAGCATAGTCGTAGTCGTCGTGTTTCACCTTGTGATCAGCATAGTCGTAGTCGTCGTGTTTCACCTTGTGATCAGCATGGGTGTCGTAGTTGTCGTGTTTCACCTTGTGATCAGCATGGGTGTCGTAGTCGTCGTGTTTCACCTTGTGATCAGCATGGGTGTCGTAGTCGTCGTTTTTTACCTTGTGATCAGCATGGGTGTCGCCATTTTGATGCGCCGTTCTTGTTCGCGGTGAACGCACACGCGAGAAGATGTGAAATCACTTGAGAACAAAGAAATAAAATGTGCCTAGAATGAGCAACAAATTGATCGATTTTACCGTGAATTTTTTTGTTTTGTTAAAAAAAACGCTACATTTCGTCCAAAACAAGCGGTGTTTCCCGACCGAAAGCGGTAACGTTGACACCTGTGGATTAGCGCCTCCCGTAGCGCACGGCCCATTGATGTGCCTAGCCGCGCCCGGGGTCGGAATCAATGTGACCGAGGAGTGACGAGTACACCGTTGCCGCGGCAAACTCTTACAAGGCGACGCGATCAGACAGGCAACGGTTGAACGGGTCGATCCTGAAGCATTTCCCATTGCCATCTAAAAAGACCATATCCAAAATGAGGCGAACGACGTCGGTAACGAGCATGTCGTGAAAGCCCGGTTGGCCGAGGAGAGTAAAGCTGGTCCTGCGCCAGCAGAGGTTTTGCTCGGTGGGTTTTGGGTTGCATTTTCCTCTGGCGTCGGTGGCAGAACGGAGTGCACCAATCAGCGGTGGTAACCGGAAGTTATCACCACTGAGTGTTGCGAACACGTAAGTTTTTCCCACGGAAGTATTCGATCATTGTTTTATTGAATTCAATTCGTGTTCCCACCGTCCCATCCTTTGGCGTAGTCAATACTATTGTACACCGATAGGAATATGTTCTTCAAACTTAAAGAAGGCAGTAGAACAAGAGGAAACAAAGCAGCATTAGTTAAGGAGCAGTGTAGGCTGGACATGAGAAAGTACTCTTTCTCACAGAGGGTGATAAATGAATGGAACAAACTGCCAAATGATTGTGTTAATGCTAGTAGTGTGAATATGTTTAAAAAAAGAATTGACAGATATTTGATAAGGGCGGGCTACACATAGATGAGAAAATTGTTGGACTCTCGATAAGCCAATGGCTTCCTTGTCCACTTGCCATCTGGAACACCGTCGGTGGAAAGTTAGGAAAATGGCATCGAGTACTGGGGTATTCGCATTTTATAGTGTGTTCAGGGGCTTTTGGCGTAGTGTTGCACATCTGATTGTAGGTCTAGAAAATAATTGTATCGGTGTGCATATAGTACACTTTGCACAGTATGTGTAACTTAACAAAAAATGTGTTCGGTCAGCTCTGAGCTCACTACTGTATGCGTGGATCGTCAGGCAATCCAATAATTGTTTTCATGGTTGGCCGGCCATGTTAACAACCTACTACTACTGTCTTTGCTTTGTGGACGTAAATTTAACCAAACAGATAAGTGCATCAAATTCATCAGGGTGAAATTACCTAGACAACAGCCCAGGACCCAAAAAGTGCCTTGATAGTTTTGCTGTCATTGTGGTTATTCTGCCAGCCTAAGCAGTTCCCGCGAATTCCAGCAGTCACTGCAAAGCCTACAAAACCCGTGTTCGGTTATGCATGACGCGACCGACCAAGCATGAACGTTGGTCACTGCACTTACAAAGGTCGTTTTCGGTCATGCATGAAATGATCGGCCAAGTATGGTACAGCTCGAATATTATGTTCATGCAGCTATCTGTCTCAACTCAGTGTGTGACAGGCATAAACAAATCACGTCAGGTTCACGCTTTTCGAGATCTTTACTTATGTCGCAATGCAGGTTTAGCTTTATTCCAGACACTGCAGAGATCAAATTGCACTATGCACCGAAGGAACCACGAGCAGACGAGTAGAATGAATAAAGCAAAATAATCATCTAAAAAATCATCTAAAACTGCATGTTTCTTATCAGTTCCTACGCAGGTACTAACCTGGAAGAAGGTTTAAGCCCTTCAAACAGCTGGCATATCTAGTCAACACCAGTGCAGACGACACGTCTTGTCATCGAAGGGACGGTCACGTATATAGCAAGTGTATGTACTTCCGCTGCGCGTGGTGACCATAGCAACCATGACGAGGTGTCCTACGGTCATTATTGACTGGATGTACTGACTCGGTGGCGCCAGAATGCTAAAGAATGTTATTGTTTGTATGTGTTCTACTTGGCTAGTTCCCACACAGTGTGGCGCCACTGTTCCAGGCTGCTGTTTGGCATTGATTCTAGGCACACCTCGCCTTGATTTCACGTGAGATCAACGGAGAAGAATTCGCCAGAATTTTACCGTTTTTGATAACTTGGTCTTGGTGGAATTGTTGTTCTGTATTCATCTATTAAAGTACGTTATCGAATTATGTGCGAACATCCTAAGTAGGACAGGAAACACGAACTAGGCCTATTTAATAGGCTATGCTATGAAACTTGCTACTTAGGCTATGGACAAGTTCTACTGCGTTGACTGTACGTGACATCGAGTTGAGATATGTTATTCGTGACAGGTTACATAAGAGCGCATCACGTGATACGTTGGTTATTTGTCATGTCGCAGTCATATGTTTTACGCACGCACACACACGCACGCGCGCGCCATAGCGTAAGTATATATATATATATATATATATATATATATATATATATATATATATAATCATGATCTAAATGGTATACTAATCATATTTTAAGTTAGTTAAAACAATATTAACTTAGGAATATGATTGTGTCCTAAATATTAAAAACAATAAAAAATGTATCAACTAACACTGTCTTCCTCTACTTTTGTACAAATGTTTTCATTGTTTCATTGTGCAAATATAGGTATGCATGGAATGCATTGCCCTATAATGTACAAGTCTCAACTGTAATACATAATCAAACAATTATTATTCAATTATCTTAATAATCAGGAGGCAACATGTATATATTTTGTTTACTATTAATGTTATTTGGCATGTGTGGCGCTTTTGCGTAAACGATTGAAAACAAGATATTATTATTATTTTATTATTGTCAACATATATTTATATCAATGTAATGTTTCTATGTGGGTTTTTTCTAAGGACCACAATGGAAATTTGTCTGTTGTGTCATCCTGATATCTTACCGTCTGAGTGGCGTATCTACGATGTCGGAGGGGGGGACAAGAATATTATAATTTCTCTTATCCGGGAATAACTCAATACCAACCATTTCCAAAATATGCCAATGCAGGTAAGACTGAACATTATAGAACGCGTGAGAAAAGCCCAACATCTTTATTCGGTCTGACTGTTCAGCTTCCGCGAAGTGAAAACAGATCTAAAACAAATCAAGGAAAGCAGCGAAGTCAGCAGCTACTTGCAGTATCAAATTCGTGGTCGGGTCAGTTAGTTGAATCGTGATAAAACCAAGTGCGCTAGAAGTTGCCAATGCATGCACTCCGCCAGTTGTGTCCCACGGCAGGAACTGCGGATGGATTACCACATTAGATTTTAATTAAACTTAAGTCGGCGATTCTCCTTGGCGAATTCATCAATGACGTCGTCGTGGTTCAATTTGATGTCACGATTGACACACAAATGAGCAAGTCGATTGAGGCGTTGCTCATTCAGATCGCAGGTAGTTCTTCATGTACTTCAATGCGTTGAATGATCGCTCTGCTGCAGCCGATGTGACAAGGAGAGTGGCAAATATTCACAGCAAAGTCGCGACACATAGGTATGTTCCCAGCTGTGTAGCAACTCTCAGGTTGGATGAGGTGCTCCAAAGAAGTCTGATATTCTTTTCATGGTTGCATCTTTCTGTGGTGACACTAATGTGGGAAGAACTAAATCACGCACCATTGGCGCTTGTTTAAGGAATTAACTCGCAGCAGAGGCGAATTTACGGTTCAGGAATTTCATAGGCCAAATGTTGAATAAATTTGTGCCGAAAAAATATCAATATCCCACCTAGCAGCAGTAAAACACCGCCAGTGCATATAGACATAAGGCACGCTATTGTTGGAAACTAATCAAATGTAGTATCAAACGTTACGCCTGTATCCACCCCTGCACAATATTATGTCATTTAGTGGTCATTGAATTGATTTATATCTGAATAACTAAAAGGGTTTAGATGCATTTATAGGATATGAACATTAAATTTGCAACATATATGGTTTGTAATCGATGTACTCGTTAATAGTAAAACTACAGTCATACGATTTGAGAGAAATTATTTGTCAATACTCGAATATATATTCCTTTTAAATTATGAAGGTATTTTTCGAGAAGTATGCCACTCTGCAAATAGCATTAACTGAAACAAAATCCGCAAGTGTTTTATTACAGTAGAGCAGTAGGGAGCATCTACGCATGTAATATAACATATATTGTCCGGCTTATAAAGATGTACCAGTGCCTACTAGATTCCGAAAGATGGAATCACTTTATTATACATGCGGATCTCCGACTTCGCAGTAATCAGCCAAATGATCAGACTCTCGTACTTTCTTCAGCTTAATAAAGACCTATATTATATATATATTTATTATTATACATGAAGATACACGTAAGGAATTACATACCACATGATATCCGGCTACTAATAACATAAAACGCAATTTGCTAAGCAAAGCATCAAAACGTTGTCGCATTGTGTAGCTGTGGTGGCGGGTGCGGCTAATTACTGAGATTATGTCGAGCAGGTGGTGCAAAATGTCAAAATTGTTGGTTACATTCGAGCATGTAAAACACTGTGGTTAGTCACCTATTGGTTTACCATGCTACCAAGTAGTGGCGAAATAGGTTACTATATATTTTCAAAACCAAAGTGTAGCCATGGCCCAATGCCCCCCCCCAGATACGCCACTGCGTACATTGTATTCACATTTGATATGCATACGTACAGGTTGCATTTCTATATTGAATAAATCAAACAATAAAAAAAGGCTGCGCCATTTGCAATCCGATACACGCGTTTCCAGGCATTTCTACACTGGGCTATCCGTGGTGTGATTGCAATAAGACGTCGCTAGCCGTTGGTTTGAAGCACGGATTAAACACATGGTTGATCAACAGTTACCGACCTAAGCCGCACCGGGCTTTTCATTCCGAAATCGTTGAAAGGTAGGTAATGCGAAAGGTAAAAGTTGTGCAATGAAAACTAATAGGAAATTATGCGTATAGAAAATGTTGGTCTATAAGAACTTTGATGGCATTATTGGTAGCACAATTCTGTGCTGTTGACGGCTCGAGGCGCTCGAGTCGTGGTCGTGGTGTATATTTACTAATATACAACAAAATAGTGTGTAGCAAGTGGCGACACCACTCACCGTTTATCATCAGTATGATATTATCAGTGATTTGGAATTTCGTGTTTAAAACGATATGTATTCTGTGTATTTATGATTTGAAAACATCGCGGAACGTTTGCCTAGCAATGAATCAGCCTCGATTGCTCGACGATAAGAAAGCACTGTTTCGTATATAAGTTACACAAATCCTAGCAAAGGATTCGTCGACGATGAAGCGAGGAGAAAGATCACTTTCTTATTCCATCCATCGTCAGATTTGTTAGAGATAATGTCAAAATGAGACAACAAAGAGACTATATGGTGTATTTAAATAGTTTATTATGTCTATTAATAGTAAATACAAACGATGTCTTCACGAAGTATCTCATTTGGGGAGAAGAACAATTTTAAAACCAAACAAAATATGTAATCATTTATCCCGTATACGGGGCATGTCGCTACACGTTGTGGGGCTAATTGTTACATTGCAGATCCCCTAACTAACTGTGCTAACTGTGACTTTCTTTTCAACATCCAACATTTTGATGTTGACAATTTAAATTCATTCTATATGTTGTCAATTGTGCAGTAGGAGCTGCAGCATAGTATGAGGCGCCGAATGAGCGTACGAGCGGCCAAAAGGGTGATGAAACGGCAAAACCTGTCCAGTCCTGCAAGAACCGTCAAGTCCTACAAGAACCGTCGAGTTCTGCAAGAACCGTCGAGTTCTGTCTGCGATAACCGTCGTGTTCTGCAAGAACCGTCGAGTTCTGCAAGTCTGGTTACCACTGAAAATAGCGTTGTAGGATGTGTAGTGACGTAATGCCGCAAAAACATAATATAATATACTACCCACATAAAAGTGACTAAAAGTTACCATAACAGAGTAATTTATATTTTAATATGTTTTCATGAATCACTCACAAAGTCATTCTCACAGTTAATTTCGTCTTCTTACCCTTATAAAAATATACCATGGTATTCCATGGTACACCATGGTATACCATGCATTTACCATGGTATATTTTCGTAAGGGTATACATATAGCTCACACAATAAGTCGACATGTGGACAGTAACTACCATAGGTTTTAGTTCTCTGAACAGCCACGGCAACATATTGTCGCTGCTGACAGGACGAAGCAACCTGGCGGCTTTGTGACAGCGGCGAGGTGCGGAAACGACTTATTACCATTCTGGAGGACATAACTTTGGTCTGAACACCGGACATCGGTTTGTCGTGTACTCTGGTATACAGGGAATCAGACACGCACGATCGTAGACTGCGTTTTGTTTGCCTTAAGACATTTAGGCAAACAGCTGATTCAGCGCTTTCTTAGTGACAGTGGCATCTGCTAGGTGGATGCCCGTTGCTCGATCGAAGCAAGCGTTTCGGAGCAGATGCTAATTTGACGTAATACTAAATTAGTTCGGGCGCAAGCAATGGCGGAATGTTGACTTAGGGTGGCATGCTGATGCAACCGTGTAGTTGAAGTCTGCGATTTGCTGTGCTCGTTTGGACTTAGTTAAACCCTTTTCTGGCACAGGGCTGTGGCAGTGCCACCCGGGCGCGGACCACAGTCACTTTTCCCATAGACGACCATTATAACGTTATTGCGCCTACATTGAAAATTTATCCTACAATTTGTTTTCACAGCACACGACAGACCCACTAAGACACCTGGTGTGTGAAATTCGTGAAAATGACATACCTCCTTTTCCGCACAAATTGCTTCAACGCATGACACCCCTGCATTTGTGCCATGAAATTTCCCGGTTTCCAAAATATGAGTAGCCTCTGCCCACCCGCGCTGCGCGCATTTTCATTCCCGTATCATGTGTATTGTTGATCGGGCGTACCATCTTGTTAGTTACGATTCTCCTTCTTCACATTACAGCAAATCCTTCAAAACTTAAGATTATTTGCTTGCAAGGGTGATAATATTAGCAAATTTGTGTCCCTCCCAAATACGACCTGTCTATTTAATCAAAGTAACAATTCACACACGTCTCTATAAATAGCAATATATCCACTTATCAAGACAATTCAAATTTATTGTAACTCTTTACAATAAATTCAAGGCAGAGCGAAACCCTGTGTAATAATGTAAGTGAACAATAGGGATATAACATCTTAGCAATAAAGCACGAAAACAGTGTACACGTGTAGAAAAGTATTCGTGAATGTGACGCCTGTTCAATCTTCAGTTCATTGATGCATACAGCCCCTTCTGGGGCTAACATGATGTAACATGTTATATATTAGCATCATTATGCAATATACATTGTGTCTTGTCTTGTGTTAAAATAATTCCAAATTATAGCACCGTTAATTATCTTATTATTATTAAAATTATGCTTCTTTTTCTTCAGTGATGCCAACCTATAACATCCTAGAATTAACATTCCATGGTGGCGCACCCTGTCGGATGTATGGCAGAAATATTCGCACATGGATTAACCCACTGTCTAACAATGTCGAATATTTAACAAGATTTAACAAGATTTGCCATCCAAGCCAAAGGCCCAGATGGCAAGTGGACAAGGAAGCCATTGGCTTATCGAGAGTCCAACAATGTTCATCTACTTATAGCCCGCCCTCCTGAGATATGTGTCAACCTTGTTTTTAAACATATTCACGCTGCTAGCAGTTACACAATCTGTAGACAATTTGTTCCATTCATTTATTGTCCTCTGTGAGAACGAGTGCTTCCTGATGTCCAATCTACATTGATCCTTTACTAATTTTACCTCATGTCCTCTAGTTCTGCTATCCTTCTTGAGTGAGAAAAACATATTTCTATCAATATTTTCATACCCATTCAATATCTTAAAAACTTCAATCTGATCTCCTCTTAACCTCCTTGTCTCTAGAGTTGTTAAACCACATTCTTTCAGGCGTTCTTCATAACTAAGGTCTCTCAATTCTGGAATAATTTTAGTTGCTCTCCTTTGTATGCGTTCAAGCGTATCTATATCCTTCTTGTGATATGGTCTCCATGCTTGTATACAATATTCTAAATGAGGTCTAACTATTGCTTTATAAAGAGGTATAATTAACTTTTTTCCCTTGTATGTTATGTTTCTTCTAATCAATCCAAGAATTTTATTACCCTTTGAAGCTGCA
The DNA here is from genome assembly GCA_963662155.1 of Lamellibrachia columna. Lineage (NCBI taxonomy): Eukaryota > Metazoa > Annelida > Polychaeta > Sabellida > Siboglinidae > Lamellibrachia > Lamellibrachia columna. Next base: position 41,901,124 of record OY759265.1, read on the forward strand.
ATACCACACTGCTCTGAAACTTTCATATCAGCGCTTATTGTAACTCCTAAGTCCTTTTCTTTTACAGTAGTACCCAGAACAGTATCTCCCATTTTATAGTTTACATTCAAGTTCCTATGTCCTGTATGTAGGCATTTACATTTCCCAAAATTGAACAACATCTGCCATTTCTCAGACCATTTCACTAATCTGTCTAGATCGTTTTGTAAATGTTGTTTATCACCATCAGTATTAACCTTTCTAAACAGTTTTGTGTCATCCGCAAATTTCAGTACGTTACTTGTTATACTGTCGTCCAAGTCATTGATATAAATTAAGAATAATATAGGTCCTAATACTGATCCTTGAGGTACCCCACTCAAAACCGATTTCCAATTTGAAACTTCTCCATCTACTACAACTCGTTGTCTTCTGTCAGTCAGCCATTGTTCTATCCAGTCAGTTATGCTATCCCCGATACCATGGGCTTTTAATTTAAGTAGTAATCTTTGATGTGGCACTTTGTCAAAAGCTTTCTGAAAATCTAAGTAGATAATATCTACTGGCGATCCCACGTCTATCCACTTAGTGATTTCTTCAAAAAAACATAACATATTTGTTAAGCATGACCTCGCTTTAAGGAATCCATGTTGAGATGAATTTAATAATTTATGCTTAACGAGGAAGTCCACCATATGGTCTTTAATTAACCTTTCTAATAATTTACAAATCACTGACGTTAAACTCACTGGTCTGTAATTCTCTGACTTATTTCTCGAACCCTTTTTAAATAATGGTATGATGTTTGCTTCTTTCCATTCAAACGGAACAACTCCCTCTTTTAATGACAAGTTGAATACTCTTGCAAGTGGTATACTGATTTGTTCTACTGTTTCCATTAGTAATTTTGGAGGAATCCCATCCACTCCCGGTGATTTGTTATCCTTCATTGTCTTTATTTTCTTAGCTACCAATTCTGGAGTTACAACTAACGGACCTAAATAGTCAGATTTAGCCCCCTGAAATTTAGCATCAGCAACTGGTAATGAACTAATATCTTCTTTGGTAAACACTGAACTGAAGTAACCATTTAGGTCTTCCGCCATTAAAAACCCCTGTGATATTATATTTCCAGCACTGTCTTCTAGAGGTCCAACCTTGTCTTGTACGTTTTGTTTACTCCTGACATATGCATAAAAACTCTTGCTGTCATTTTTTATGTTACATGCTAGTTTTTGCTCATAGCTTCTTTTAGATTGTCTGATTTCAGTTGTAGCTGCATTAAGTGCCTCTTTGTATTTTGCATAGTCTTCGTCCTTTCTGGTACGCCTATAAACCCTCCACATAGTTTGTTTTAGCATTATATTTCTAATAGCCTCTTTTGACAAGTGTTTCTTTCTACACCGTTTTCCTTGTTTTTGGAAGGGAACAAATTTATCGATGATACTCTCAATTTCATATTTTAGAATATTCCAACATTCAATTGCGGTCTTATTCATCAGCATGTTATTCCAATCTAGCTTTGCTAAGTATTTTCTCATATCTTTGTAGTTACCTTTGTGGAAGTTTCTCTTGTACGTTTTCTTATTTTTACTTTCTGATTTTACATTGATGTCAAAATGTATTTGATTATGGTCACTATTACCCAATGGTTCAAATATTTTTACATTGTCCACTAATTCTTTTTGTGATGACAAAACTATATCTAATACATTTTCTCCCCTGGTTGGTTCTAGTACGTGCTGAGTAAGAAAGCTATCCTGGATTAAAAATAGAAATTGTTGGTCCTCAATCCCTGTGCTCTCTAGAGAATTCCATTGTATGTGTCCATGGTTAAAATCTCCCATTATGATACATTCCCCTTTACTAACTTCCTTTATAGCGTTTTTATTTTTGTGTTGTCCTCTTCGTTTATGTTTGGACTTCGGTAAACTAATCCAATAGTTAATTTTGAATTTCCTGAAATTTTTTTGCACCAAACAGCTTCATCGCAATCTGCTTCCCTTTCTAGTTTTATTTCATAAGCCTGAATAGATTATTTAACATATAAAATAACTCCCCCGCCCCTTCTTCCTATTCGATCTTTCCTAAACATTACGTATCCTGTCAGTCCTAATTCAGCATCTGTTATATCTATGTTGGCCCATGATTCAGTTATACCAATTATGTGAGGGTCAATATCTTCTACCATAATGTTTAATTCGTTTTTCTTATTTACTATGCTCCTTGCATTTAAACATACGCATCTATAACCTTTTTCAGAGATGTTTTTTGGATGATTTGATATTGGTTTATCTGTGCTAGTGGCCTCTTGTTCTGCTTGAGACACCTCTAGGTAACCCCCCTGCACTTCTAGTTTAAAGAATGTTTACTTCCAAAAATATTTGTCATTGTACCCAAGTCACTATCTACTGCTGCTGAAAGTTTGTCCGCGAATACTGCCGCCCCCTTTCCACTTAAATGAAGCCCATCCTTCATGTACATATCAGCCCTCCCAACAAAACTTCCCCATAAATCCACAAATCCAACTTCCTCTTCCCTACATAACTTCTGGACTAACATGTTAATTGCCATCCCCCGACAATTTCGATATTTGTGACCCCTCCTGCCCATTACAGGTAAAATCCCTGACAGTATTACCTGCTCAACCCGCGTCTGTTTTAGTGTTCTGACCAACTGCCTATATTTCCTAACTATGGCAGTTGTACCCTCCCTCTCTACGTTATTTGTCCCTACGTGTACTAAAACAGATCCACCCTTACCCGAGCCTACGATGTTTTTTACCCTCTCAGTTATCGCCTCTATTTTGGCTCCAGGCAAGCAGACCACCACATCGTCTCCCTTGTTTAAGACTCTGTCGGTCTTCCTAACTATCGAATCCCCCACAAACACCCTCGCTCTCTTCCTCACCCCCTCTATCACTGCTGCAGAATAACTCTTCCGTTCGATCCCCTCCATCACATTCTGTCCTGACCCCTTCCCTCCTGTCTCCTTCGCTCCTGTCTCCCCCACTTCCCACTCCTTTGCTCTTGTCTCTCCCACTTCCCACTCCTTTGCTCTTGTCTCTCCCACTTCCCTCTCCTTCACTCCGGATGTTTTCCCTCCCGTCTCCTTCCCTCCTGTCTCCCCCACTCCCTTCTCCTTCCCTCCTGTCTCCCCTACTTCCCTCTCCTTCGCTCCGGTTGTCTTCCCTCCCGTTCCTTTCCTTCCCGTCTCCTTACGTCCTGTCTCCCTACGACCTGTCACCTTCCCTCCTCTCAGCTTCCTCCCAGGCTGCGGTGAGCTCTCCCTAGCATCTCTTGTGTCTTTCCCCACTTTATCATCTACTGTTCCCCCACCGTAACTACTGGCACAACCCCCCTGTTCCCTTCCCACCATTGCCACAACGAGCAGCCTCAGCTCTTCCAACTCCACCTCTAGTTCCTTCATCTTCGTACATCCCCTACACTCAAAACTAAAACTATCTGCCTGGACCTCAGCCCAGGACTTCTCGCACCCAGACTTGACGAAGTCCACCCAGTTACAGCAACTGCCACAAATTAAGTGCCTTGTGGCCTTTAACTGCCGTTTGCACGGCGCCATCATACAATTTAGTTTTAATTAGTTTGCTACGTTAGCCTTGAATAAGGCTGTTTTTGTGATCAAAAGAACACTTTAGTCTAATATACTTGCTAACTGTGTCTTCTATTAACCTCGGATGAGAAAAAAAAACCTGCCACCTAGCGAATACGGAGAACACTGTGTAACAAAACAACGAAGTCAGTGTGTACTAATTTACGCTAAAATCCTGCTGTTAATTCCTTTTTACCGAAAACGTTTACTACCACTATGTCAGATATTACCTTATGTATGTAATTTAAGTAAATATATCACTTTATCTTATATATATATATTAGCCAATGTAAACTATTCACTATGCTATCTCAATTTTCGAATACTAGACAACCCTATTATCGCTCGCTGAATTCCCCGACAGAATCCGAAACTAACTTACTCTAAAATACTCCCTCTGACTAATAATTAACAAAACCTGTTTCCCAATATATGTCTACAATACGTTTGTGTATAATATATATTCAATAGTAATACTTATTATATTTGATATACCGCGTTTTTCTGTAAATGATCTACACCAAATTCAAGTCGCTGCACCAAGTCCAAGTAGCCGGAAGTCCTCGTTATTAAATGTTATTAACATTTGCAAATATACGATGATTTCACAGATAAATATATTGGGTATATGGCATGTTTCAGTAAACCCACAAAAATAGAGCAAGCCGTGACAATCTGAACGATTTCTGAGCAGAATTGAGAATTGACCTGTATTCCAAATGTAAACAAACTGATTGAAGTTAGACCGCAATTGTTTTTTCATGCGTGCGTGTGTGTGCATGTGTGTGCGATGTTCGGTATGTGTGCGTTGTTTGTGTTTATATACAGCTGAATATGTATTGTTATTAACATTGATGTCGATAGGAACCACTGGTATTATATAAATATGAGGATGTATTTCCCTACCCGGCTATAGACCTGGCTATTTTGTTAGACTGTTTTCACACATTTAAGAGAGATGCAAGTTTGTGATTTTGACTAAAGTTGCTCAGAATGTCATTTACATGATGGCAGTGATTGTGAGAAAGTTTAAGATTTTTTGATGGTTCAGTTTTTTTAATCAGACAAAAGTTATCGTGTCTGTAGTAGACCCCTATGAAAATATACCATTGTATTCCATGATAAATACCATGGTGTTTTGAAACAGGTTAACCGTGGTAAACCTTGGTAAAATACCATGATATACCATGGAAACCATGGTAATCCATAGTGTTTTGAAACAGGGAAACCATGGTAAAATACAATGGTGTTTTGAAACAGGTAAACCATGGTACCTATGCCATACATTTACCATACACAATATATGAAAAAGCATGGTCTACCACAGTTTACTATGTAATGTCATGGTTTACCATGTAATACCAACGAAATACCATGTCATTCCATGGGATATAACCCCCGATTTGTGGACTTGGTGGACTTCCAACCAACTACTGTCGATGGTATCTCCATATGTGTGCCATGTTTTTGTAAAGCGACTATGTAACAACTTGCCCCTGAATACAACTAACCCCGGTCTCCCCTACACATTGGGCCTTACGAGAGACGAATATGTTTTTACCTTAACACTCGAGTCTTTCGCCCGCTTGGCAGTTCACGGGAACACTTGATAATGTTTGTCACGTACGTATAAACGTTCAGAGGCACAAATGTAATGTCATGCTGTTCATACGTGGTCTTAAGCACATGCTTTACTAAAAAGGGCACCACACAAAGATATTTCGCCACAACGGTGGATATGTGATAATTGCTAACTGCTTTCAGATTAGTATACTTAATAACGTGGTATTCAGTGTAAACTGGCTCTGTAGCACATGAATAGGTTTTTTCCATGAGACCATTATGCTGAGTGTTTAATATATCACAACTGGCAAGACTATGACAATGGTCCCGCGTGTGACTGAATTGTCGAGTCTTCCGCTAGTTAGGAATGATAATCATATAACAGTTACCGTAATTACGGTTCTCTGGACAATGTGCAAGGAGACGATGACTATCAAATTTAATAGCACGTTTGTTTTGAACCACACATGAGATTAGTCTAACTAAGATACAGGAGTTATACTAAATTGATATGTCATTAATATATGACCTCCATAATTTGCATTTTCAAAACCAGCTGAGGTCAAAGGGTTAACGGGATCGGGGATCGTATATGTGTATGTAGCCTCAGTAGAAACACAATGTATACTAACTAAGACATTATTAACGGTAATTCGATGTAGCAAATCACCACCCGCCTTGTCCACCTACTGCACCAGAGACTTGTACTATCTGCTTATTATGCAGCTACCAGTATAATCAGAATTGTCACCTATGACTGAACTCAACATTTCAACAGCAGTGTACAAACATAATCCCCATAGTCAAAATCACAATCATGAATTTAAAACCTTACAATAAAAACACCATCAAAACTGCAATCGGTCAAGAGCTAAGCAGTAACTTCAAAAACGTTAAAATAGTATTGTTTATTATGTCTTTTTACAACTACTATTATAAAACATGTTAATACTTGTTGAATGGATTGACTTTCATTTAAAACCATACAATAAAAACGCCTGTATGCAGTGTAAATCTAGGAACAGCACACAATTGACTGTTGTTAAGTGATGAATGCACTTCAATGTACTTGTGTGAGTCTCGGCATCCACACGCCTGGTGTGGAATTGTCTGTATTGTTTTTCTTGGACGTGTGCGCAGTGTATCCCTTCTGAATGCCACATCTCCTCACATGCTTGGCTATTCTGAACTTTCCTGCATCTTCGCTTTTCTTCTCTATATTGATATCTATATCAGGGTAAAAAACTGTTCACATCTAGAGGATCTGTGAGCCGTTTGTCCAACTGACATTGTAGCAATGGTCAGAATTTTAGTGGGGTAGACCACCTGTTTGTCATATAGCACAGCTATTGGCTGAGAAAATACCCCCATGTAGAGGGGTATTTTCAAACTCCTGTAGTTGCAATCTGAGCAAAAAAGTAGGCTTATCATCATTGTTATTGCAACAAGAGACCCTCTGATGTCCCATACAGGCTTCATTTTGCAGTGTGTCCTTGACAGCTACTGGGCACCTTCAGCGACTTGAAATTAGGTCATCCGTGTCAGAAATGCCAAATATTCACATAGCAACTTGTCAGATATATAGCTTCTTTTCACACATACCATAATTCGTTGTACTTTGAACGCCAAATATGACCCATCGCTGTTGTGAAATACACTGAAATGCTAGCTTTTTGCCCTAAAACAGTGCATATTAAAAAATAAATGAAAAAATATTTTAATTAAAAATTAGTTGACAATTTTAGTGTTGTATTGATGAAAATACCCCACATTTTGTGAAACACTTGTAAGATTTTCTATATCTCAAGCACAGCAAGTAGTGTGAGCTTTAGGACTAAAGTGCATATATGCAATTCAGCCCACTCGAAATTCTTCCCCTCACATATCGGGGCATGTCTTGGTGACATATCAATTTAATGTGTAGTGTTGAGATGTGGATTTCCTTCTGTGATTTATCGAGATAAATGTTTTTCTTTGATTTGTTATAATTTTCGTGACGGTTTGTAAGATGTCGGAAATTAATTTAGGGCACGGACCACAGTCAGAATGCATCTGCCTTTACATAGATAATGAGTCCCTAGGAAAAAATGAATTGTGCAGTTTGGGTGTATTAGTGAGAGCAGAAATTGTGTGAATGAGTGAGTATAAGTGATGTTTTTGTGCACAGTAGCATCTGTGCTTTGAAATGATGCCTTTGTCAGTTGGTATACCTGTTGCGTAACGACACAGTGGCCATAAGGCAGGATGTACTCATATTTTGGAAACCGGTGAATTTCATTGCAGAAATGCAGGGGTGTCATGCGTTGAAGCAATTTGTATGAAAAGGAGGTATGTCATTTCCACGAATTTCACACACCAGGTGTCTTAGTGGGTCTGTCATTTGCTGTGAAATAAAAAAAATTGTAGGATAAATTTTCAATGTAGGCGCAAGAACGTTATAATGGTCGTCTATGGGAAAAGTGACTGTGGTCCGTGCCCAATGAAATTTAGACTGGCTTGTTACCAAGGCAACGCATCGTGGTAAAACAAGCATGGATGACATTTTTTTGTGACAAAATATAGGTGGAAAATCAAATTTAACACTGTCTTGTCAAGCAGTGGTAGTTGCATGTTATGGACTGGGTGTTTTAAAACAGGTTGTATAGGCTAGCTAGCCCAGTATGGTGTCATGTGTGAAATGTCCAGGTGCCAGTGCTAATGCTGGGAAATGGAAGACAGTTCTTGTACATAGATTAATGTACATCTAATTTGTAGCCATATTTGCAATGTCAGCTTGTATGTTAATCCACAGCACATAATACTGGGGCCACTGCTGATAAACAACAATAGAAGATAGTGTGTGAGAGAGAGCAGCATTGTTTCGGTCACTGTCATTATCCTCAGTGTATTTAGAAATTGTGCAGTTGAACAGGTGAGAGGCAAATCAATTAGTTAAAACCAATCAGTCAGACATTACTCACCAGTGTGTGCCTTTTTATATGCTCCACTGCTTGCCTGTCTGTCTGTGTGTCCAGTCTTCATTGTGGTCGCAGGGATGTGGGGGTGTGGGTTGTGTAATCCTCCGGATTATGTTGTTTCAATGACACGTGACATCAGTGATGGTATCTTTCTGGCATTACCAGCATGCATTTTGTGCATGTCACTATGTATCGTATGGCTCCAGCTTGAACATTTTTTTTGTGTATCCACGCTTTTAAAACATACCTGAGATTTTTTCCAGCAGAGGCCGACCTTCACCTCTGTATGCACTGTAAATCTAGGAACAGCACACAATTGACTGTCTTTAAGTGACGCATGCTCTGCAATGCACTTTTTATACATCTGCATTGTTTTTATCTCAATGCATAATGTGCATTTCACATTGCCACTCATCTTTTCTCATGTCAAGTCATCAGCAAGACGTTTCTTCGGTCTCAACAGTTTTGTCTGAACCGATTTGCCGTCAGCATCGATGAGTTCACCTGGCATAACTTTGGCAACCCATGTGAATTCGGCTTGTGTGAGTCTCGGCATCCACACGCCTGGTGTGGAATTGTCTGTATTGTTTTTCTTGGACGTGTGCGCAGTGTGTCCCTTCTGAATGCCACATCTCCTCACATGCTTGGCTATTCTGAACTTTCCTGCATCTTCGCTTTTCTTCTCTATATTGATATCTATATCAGGGTAAAAAACTGTTCACATCTAGAGGATCTGTGAGCAGTCTATCCAACTGACATTGTAGCAATGGTCAGGATTTTAGTGGGGTAGACCACCTGTTTGTCATACAGCACAGCTATTGGCTGAGAAAATACCCCCATGTAGATTCTGAGTGGAATTTACAACCTCCTGTAGTTGAAATCTGAGCAAAAAGTAGGCTTATCTTCACTGTAATTGCAACAAGAGACCCTCTGATGTCCCATACAGGCTTCATTTTGCAGTGTGTCTTTGACAGCTACTGGGCACCTTCAGCGACTTGAAATTAAGTCTTCCGTGTCAGAAATGCCAAATATTCACATAACAACTTGTCAGATATATAGCTTCTTTACACACATAACCATAGTTCTTTGTACTTTGAACGCTCAATATGACCCATCGCTGTTGTGAAATACACTGAAATGCTAGCTTTTTGCCCAAAAACAGTGCATATTAAAAAAAAAAAATTAAAAAAATTTGTTGACAATTTTAGTGCTGTATTTATGAAATTACCCCACATTTTTTGAAACACTTGTAAGATTTTCTATATCTCAAGCACAGCAAGTAGTGTGAGCTTTAGGACTAAAGTGCATATATGCAATTCAGCCCACTCGAAATTCTTCCCCTCACATACGGGGACATGTCTCGGTGACATATCAATTAATGTGTAGTGTTGAGATGTGGATTTCCTTCTGTGATTTATCGAGATAAATGTTTTTTTGCGATTTGGTATAATTTTCGTGACGGTTTGTAAGATGTCGGCAATTAATTAGTGCACGGACCACAGTCAGAATGCATCCGCCATTACATAGATAACGAGTCCCTAGGAAAAAATTAATTGTGCAGTTTGGGTGTATTAGTGAGAGCAGAAATTGTGTGAATGAGTGAGTGTATGTGATGTTTTTGTGTACAGTAGCATCTGAGTTTTGAAATGATGCCATTTATCAGTTGGTATACCTGTTGCATAAGGACACAGTGGCCACCAGGCAGGATGTACTCATATTTTGAAATGCAGGGTTGTCATGCGTTGTACGAAAAGGAGGTATGTCATTTTCACGAATTTCACGCACCAGGTGTCTTAGTGGGTCTGTCATTTGCTGTGAAATAAAAAAATTGTAGGATCAATTTTCAATGTAGGCGCAAGAACGTTATAATGGTCGTCTATGGGAAAAGTTACTGCGGTCCGTGCCCATATTGTGGCATGATTAAAAACTATATTGTCATCACCATATTCTGCTATAGACCCCTGGGGAGTCTAGGACATTACTGCCGTCCACACTGCCTGCTCGGAGCCTCTCAGCGCCCGACCTGGAAGCAGCTCTGGCCGCGGGAGCTAGAATAAGTGGGTTAGAGATAGAGACCACCACTCTTTGAGTCCACGACAGGTTACACATTTACGGTGATTTACCCCCTGTGTGGGATCTTTTACTTCCCCTGGCACAGACACCAGGTAGAAGGGACCAACGGCTTTTAGTGTCTCTCGAAAGACACGGGCAAAATGGGGTGAATGAAATTGCCCAGGTTTTGAAACAGCAGCAGGTGGTCTTGAATCCCAGTCCCCTTGACCGAATGTCCGACACTCTACCACACGACCACCGCGCCCCAGTGTCAGTAAACTATACTGTGCTTACACACAGACAGTCCAAATCAATATTCACTAATTTCACACTTCTTTCATTCACTCCAGTGATTTAAATAAACAATGTTTATTTTATGCAAGATTACAGTCGTACAGAAACATATTTTAAGCGCCACACAAGTCATAACACAAACCAAACACATGATGATTAAACGATTTTTCAAGATCAAACCAGGGGCGGATGCATGGGGCATAAGATACACACATTGCTTAGCCTTATGTGAAAAAGCTTTCACAGTAAAACATATAAGCCATTTTGAACATACCCCATACGCCTCTACCAAAGCGGTGCACCATACTGTATATCATTCAGAAATGTCCATGCCCCAACTCAAAATCCTGGATCCGCCCCGGCATACTAAAAAACCTAAGTGCAAACACTAGGTTGAGCAGTTAAGGGTTAACAAATCTGTTCAGATTCAGACAATGAATGAGTCCTTACATCTGAATCCTGATTGTGGTCACTGGTCACACTGATAAATAATTCATAACATTCTGCAGCCATTGTGGTCCAGACACTTAATAGATTAATTACTAACTTTATACTTTTGTGATCATCTCACCAAAGCTTGCTTGGTCTTGATGATCACGGTTTCCAAACGGACTCTGGTAGAATATTGATAATAGTTAGTCATACCTTATTGGTATGACTTTTTAAAGTAATCATATAAATAACATGTAAATAACATGCTGCCAATTCCACACGATAACATCATGGATAAATATACCACTTGGATAAATATAGAGCGTGGATATAAATACACCAGTTAGATAAATAAAACCACTTGAATAAATAAACAAACAAACATACCTCTTGGGTAAATAAAATAGCACTTGTTGTCATTTACAGCTTGGCTGCATGCAAATATGTAGACAATCACACATGGCTATGCACATTGCACAATACGATCATTTAATCCTGGTCATTTATCCTCGGTAACTGAATGATTGGCGATTTATATTAAAAATGTTTTGCATGGAACTACTTTAATTTACTACACCATAATAAATAAGATAGGGTTACAAGCAGAATGTAGTAATCAATGGTAATCAATGCTTTCATTAGGAATTTCATTATTCCTAATGCTGTATGGTATGTATAAACAAATGTTCGTAAAGCATCATTATAAAGTATAATTTAAAAAAAAACATACCATACTAATCAGCATTTCATTTCAAGAGGCATACCATGATAATCAATATTTCATTTCAAGTATTTTGTATGTAACTTTGGTGGATTTGACAGTTTTGTGTTTAGATATTGTAAGAAATGCCTCTTCAGCACTACTTGAAAAAAGTATCAGAACTGCTAAGACATCCGTGGCGACTTTGCTCTGAATCGACTACCTCTCATTTGTTTTAAATATACTCATTACGTAAGGGAGGCCTTGTTTGTTTAGAATGCCGATGTTTGAAGGTGCGAATTTCACTTCCACTGTCGTTATCTGACTAGCATATACCACAGCCGCTTTGTCCGCGATCATTGTAATTCTGTTGTATCTTGCAAACGTACTTTTCTGAAGAAAAATGTTATTTCGCATACACGTAGTTCTGTCTCTGTTGAAAAGGAAGTTTTATTGGGGGAGTACAGAATAAGGAAATTTGACATGTATTCATTTACCATTGATTTGTGCAGGAGTTAAATGACTGGGGATGAATAACAAAGAGCTAAGAAGCCAATAACACAATAACAAGACACAACATATAAAACACAGTTTCTCGTCAGATTGTCACCCGGTCATGTATATATGGACAAGAAATACCATTACATGTCGACTTCAGCGTTGTTTTCTTTTTGATTCCAACAATGTTGTTATGTTTTGTATCTGAAACAAAGGATAGCAAGTGTTGAGACAGTGTGTGTGCGTGCATGCGTGCGTGCATGCGTGCGTGCGTGCGTGCGTGCGTGCGTGAGTGCTTGCGTGTATGCGGTCGTGTGAGAGAATGGTGGGATTGGTGGAAGTGCATGTGATGGTGTGCATAGGTGGTGATTTGTGGGTACAGCAGAGACGGGAGAAGAAGAGTCGGTCGGGGGATTAGGACGGGGAACAAGGAATCGAAGGGGTCGGGTCAAGAGCTGGTAGAATTGGTTATGAGAAATGGGCTGGCAGCAGCAGAAACATTCTTCAAAAACCGGAAAAACCACAAGATATCGCATAGAAGTGATTAGCATAAAACAAAACTTGACGTGTTGGTAGTGAGGAGGCAACAGATGTGGAGGGTGATTGACTGCAAGATAATTGCTGGTTAGCATGTGGCCACACAGCACAAGCCCCTGGTGTTCGTTGTGCGCATGCAGAAGAGGAGTAAAGATAAAGTAGGGGGGCGAAAGACCATCAAATGGTGGAAATGCAGCGGGGACACAGCCGTTACATACAAAGAGAGGTTGACGTTAGACTATGGGAAACTTGGAACATCAACAGGAACAGTGGAAGAAGAATGGAAGACTTTCAAAGATGCTTTTGTTGGCGCAGCAGAGGAGCTATGTGGCAGAATGTCTGGAAAAGGGGATCCCCATCAAGAAGGAAAACCAAACTCGGTGGATGGAAGAAGTAGCGAAAGCAATCGGAGAAAAGAGACATGTATGGAAGATGATAGAAGTGATCAAAGAGAATGGGGAACACATTTTTACAGACAGACAGAAGAAAAAGGCGGCAAGAAGAGCCGTGGACAAAGCAAAGAGGGAAATGGAGGAAGAACTATACAGAAAGTTAGACGAGGAAAGAAGGTTAATATATAAGTTGGCAGGAGAGAGGGGCGAGGACAGCAAGGATGTTAAAACTGGATCAGTACTCAAAGACAAGAAAGACAGGGAATATGTGTTACAGATATGGGAGGAGTATTTGAAGGAACTGCTAAACCATAGGGAAAACGGCAAACTAGAACTACCGAGTGCAGTAGAAGAAAAGTGAAGTTGGGGGAAATTGGGGATGCAGAGGTAGAGAGAGCAATGAAGGAAATGAAGAGAGGCCGAGTGACAAGCATTGATGAAGTGCGAGTGGAGATGCTGTTGATGGCCTAACGTGTTGGGGTTAGGTGGACAAAGCGATTGTTAGATACCTGCATGAGAGGGGTGAGATCCCAGAGGAGTGGCGAACGGAGTTGATAGTCCCTGATGGAAAAGGGAAATGTTCATGACCCTGGAAAATACCGAGGTATCTCGTTGCTGAGTCATGTTCTGAAGGTGTTAGAGAGGATTCTGGATGGAAGGATAAGGATGATAGTGGAGGGTGAAGTGGGAGAAGAATAACAAGGTTTAAAAAGAGGAATAGGTACTGGTGGAAAAGAGACTGGAGGGACAGGAGAATATGGCTTGGGATTCATAGACCTTGCAAAGGTATACGACACAGTTCCGTGAGAGATGGCCATGGCCACGTTGAGGTTGATGGGTATCCCAGAGGCAGAGGTGAGGATGGTCGAAGGCACACATGAAGAAAAGACGCGAACGTGACACGAACGGAAAGAGAGAGAGACAAAAATTGCGGAGATTGAATCTATATATCAAAAAACATATACACCTGTATGTATATTATGTGTGTGTATATATATAAGTATGGACTGTTCTGTTGAAAAGTTTACTAACCAATGATTACAGATGTACAATACACATGAAGAAAAGACGCGAACGTGACACGAACGGAAAGAGAGAGAGACAAAAATTGCGGAGATTGAATCGGTACCACCAGCCAAGAAAAACGTATGCTTCAAAAGTAATAGACAGAATACACACAGGCAGCCTTTCCCCTACTGCAATCAAGCTCAAAGAAGAGGGCCAGCTTTCGATATCGCATGGTGGCCGTGACGATTGCAGGTACTGACTACTCTAGTAGTGTGTTGTATACTGGTCGGTGTAGTTTTCAACCTACTTAATAGAATATGCCGTTTAAAAAAAATCTGAAGAAACTTTGTGTAAGAGATCGATATACCAAATTACCAACAGCTACTTCATTTATTCAATGCAACAAAAATATTAAAACAGTTGTTTTGAGTTAAACTTACGAATATTGAACGTCTGAACCATGTTGCGCGAGTCGAGGAAACCGGTGGAATTCAACCTATATTTATGGCAAGCCGTACAGTCTTTTTTCATTTTACCACTTTGTTCCAATTATTTCAACTTTTTATAACAACCAGTCTTGACATAGCACTTTATAAAACACATACACATATACTTTTATTGAATATATAACGTTAATGTAGTACATATTTTTCTCGTATATTTAACACATTTTAATTATTCCTCGAGAAACTTAAGGATCCTGATGTAGCAGAAGCATTCAAAGCAATGATAGGTGGGAAATTTGCACCACTTATCATACTGGATGACAAATATACCGACGTGAACTTGCTGACCAACACCTTCAACAAAATAGTGAATAACACAGCCAGCGAGATCCCTGGAAAACACCGTCGGACAAAGAAACCATGGGTCACAGCAGACATCCTAGATCTCTGTGACAAAAGAAGGGAATTAAAAAGGAGAAAATGTGATCCTGAAGGTGCAGCAAAATACAGAGAAGTCAACAGGAAGATCAAACAAGATATAAGAAGAGCAAAAGATAACTGGATAGCAGTGAAATTGAAGACAGCTTGAGCAAGAACAACAGCAAGAAGGCTTATCAAATAGTGAAAGACTTGACATCAGTGAAGAAAGGGATAACTACCACTATCCAAGACAAATCAGGGAAATGCCTGACAGAAGAACAGCAGATCCTCAATCGATGGACAGAATACTGCTCAGAACTGTACAGCCACAACACCAACGGAGACCCAGTAGTACTAAATTGTCCACAGACTACTGAAAAGGACGACTACCCCATTCTTCGTGAGGAAGTGGAGGCTGCAGTAAAGTCTCTGAAAAAAGGAAAGTCAGCTGGAATTGATAACATACCAGCATAACTGAACTGGTTGAAGCTGGGGGAGAATCCTTGATTACCACACTTACAATAATCTGCAACAATATCTGGCAGACAGGAGAATGGCCCACCCCATGGACTCAGTCACTGACCAGCCACCCGAGCAAAGTCATGTTGAAGATACTACTCAACAAACTCAAACCCCAGGCAGAAGAGATCATCGCTGAAGAACAAGCGGGTTTTCGAGCAGGACGGAGCACCAGTGAACAGATCTTCAACCTTAGAATCCTTTGCGAGAAACACCTTCAACATCAGCAAAGCCTGTATCATGTCTTCATAGATTTCAAAAAGGCCTTTGATAAGGTATGGCATGCGGCCCTATGGGAAACCAACATTGGCTCCAAGCTTGTCCGAACCATTGAACACCTATATGACAATGCCACCAGTGCAGTAATCTTCAACAGCAGCATAGGAGACTGGTTTTGAACAACAGTCAGAGTTCGACAAGGATGCCTACTATCACCAACACTCTTTAACATTTTTCTGGAAAGGATCATGACTGATGCTTTAGAAAACCATCAAGGCACTGTCAGCATTGGAGGCAGGACAATCACCAACCTTTGTTTTGCTGACGATATCGACGGCATTGCAGGAGATGAACAAGAACTAGTCAATTTGGTGGAGCCCCTCGAGAAAACATCTACATCATACGGCATGGAGATCAGTGCCGAAAAGACCAAACTGATGACGAACAACACACAAGGCATCAGCACAGAGGTCAAAGTTAATGGACAGAGACTTGAGACAGTAACAAGCTTCAGGTACTTGGGATCAATTATCACAGATGAGGGTTCCAAACCGGAGATACTTGCCAGGATTGCACAGACAACCGCAGCACTAACAAGGTTGAAACCCTTATGGAACGACAGAAACATTACGGTCAGTTCGAAAATAAGGCTGATGCGCTCCCTTGTCATGTCCATCTTTCTGTATGCTTCTGAAACATGGACCCTCTCAGCAGATCTACAGAAGAGGATACAAGCCATGGAAATGAGATGCTTTCGGAAGATCTTACACATATCATACAAAGACCATGTTACTAACGAAGCTGTCCGCAACAAGATCAAACAAGCCATCGGACCATATGACAACCTTCTTTGCACGGTTTAGTTTTGAGGCACAATATACCAAAAAACCAAATGCAATTTTGTGGTTGATTAATCTATTTCCAATGATTAAAAATAATACTCTCACAAGTTAAAAGAAAGAAAAAGTTTACAGATGCATCTGATATATTGCAGGACGCCTATCACATCAAAGAGGCGCACTGACTGTGTTGCATTACATAAGACATCAAAGCCGATCAGCAACTTCTTTGTGAGACGGAATGAAAAAGACGAAGCTATGAAGGTGATGTTTCCAGATTCTGAGATAGCACAGAAGTTTCAGTGTGGCCGAAGCATGGCCACTGCCTTACTTAAAGAACTCTCTCACGCCGCCAGACAGGATCTTCTAACAAACATGCGCATTATGCCCTTCACTGTATATACAGATGGAAGCAACGATGTTGGCAGTGGCAACAAACAGTTCCCGATCGTATTGAGAACTGTTGATGTTTTTACATCTGCAATCTGCAATTCCTGCTTGTAAAGGGTCTGCAGCTATCGACACAACGAATTTGCAAGCAATGGTGTGCCAAGGGAGAATTGCCTTGCTTTGGATTGTGACAATGCCAATGTGATCCGGGTCCAAGAAAGGAGATTTTGCAAAGCAAAGCACCCCAACATCTATCTTGCTGGTTGCATACTTTATCTAATGCACATTGCTACAGAGAAAGGGGCTGATAGTCTGCCAGTAGCTGTATCAGAAATCTTGGTGGACATTTTCTATTACTTCAAGAAGAGTTCCACAAGGAAGCATTGATTTGCTGACTTTCAAGACCTCTATGATGTTGAGCAACAGAAGATGCTCAAACATGTCTGCATCCGATGGATTGAACGATTGCTCAATAACGGGGAAGCATTAAAAGCATGGATAGAGCCGAGTGGAGACGACTGGTGGAGACGGCTGTGAAGCGGGACTAATGATGAAGAAGAAGGGGGGAAATCGATGCCAGCCTCGTCCCGGACTACAGGGATAAAGAGGAGAGCAATAACAACAAAAGAAGGAGGATGGATGAATGTCCTGATGGAAGGAGCTGGAATGCAGTTCAGCTCAACGGGAAGAATAACAAGAATCCTGATGATGTGGGCAGGAGGAGGACTGACTATGAAGAAGAGGGATGTACGAAAGGCGGATGAGGATGACAAGTGGAGGGAGAAGTGGAAAGGGATAACAGCTGGGGCGGTGCAGAAAAACACAAACTAGCCTAACCCCCTCATAAAGGGGCAGCGAAGAAGAACATAATTATTTCATTTAATTAACTCCTCTCCCACTTCTTTAATATATGTATAACACCCCCACAGATAATATACAGCCATCCCAAATTTTGCTGTGATTATAAATGTGTGACGTTGAAGATGATGACTATGGTGATAAGGTGCCACACTAGGAATTTAACAAAACAAAAACAAGCCAATGTTCAAGCATGCACATGAAAAATGGGTAAAGGTAAGTTCTTACACAAAGCGGCATCCAGTCCGCAGGACCGTTCAAAGCAAAACGATACCCACTTCACCACTGGAAGACCTGTTACTTCCAATGCCAATTCCCTATGAAGTATTTAGCCGCACTGCAGCCATTGTGCGAAGACTAATCGTTCGCATATATCACCCACTATATGTAGCCATTCGTTTATACATCTAAATTAACTGATGCAACATGGAGTGAACAAAATTGCCTAAGCTCCAAAATGGCAGCAAGAGTATTCGAATATGGGTTCTCTCGATTGATAGTCCGATACATTACATATGCTTTATCTTTATGTGGAACTTTGCAATCACTCAGGCAATCCGTAATGCATTGTCTGGCTACTGTTCGGCATATACACTCACCTGTTTGTCCATAGCTACTACAGTAACTGTAGGGTAAGTATTTTGTTATTAAATAATTGCAAACAAAATGTGCTGCTACTGCATATATCACACCGGAAAAATCATTGGTAGTAAAATTTAGCAGTTATCTACCTAGCAAAATGATTTAATTTCGTAATTATGATAATTACCACCAATATATAACTGTATAAATGCAGACGTATTGGCTATGTAAACAAAGGATGGGTGGCACACTCATCAAATTTGTTCTTTATAATACTGATAATCTATTCTGATATCTATCAAAAATAACATAAGTTAGTGCTGAGAGCCTCATCAGACATTTGGTGTAATAACAATGCGTTATATATGTGCTGAAATTGTGAAAAGGGATATATAAAAACTGTGTAAAGACAAGTAATTGGATAAGCATAAAGGAAGAACAGAAATGGACATAGGATAAAGGCGTGCATTTGGACTGAGGAACAAGATCAAGGGCATGTGTTTGGAATTAGGAGTAAGGACAATACCATGCATATGGAATAAAGCATGTATTTGGAATGAACGATAAGGCGAAGGTAAGTATCTAGAATGAGGGATAATTGCACTGGCCTGTCTACAGCAATACACACACACGTGTGTATATATATATATATTTATACACACAAATCACACACACATATATATATATATATATCAAAAGACATATACACCTGTATGTATATTATGTGTGTGTATATATATAAGTATGGAATGTTTTGTTGAAAAGTGTACTAACCAATGATTACAGATGTACAATACACAAAATGTTGTTGTGATATGTGATGTGTATTCACCTGTATACATACTCCTCTGCACGGAAGTGTTCCCACATTTTCAACCGATTTTCGTAATGCTCTGAATAGTTCATCCCTGGATCACAAACAAAACAATTAGGTAACAATTAACAAGTATACTATTTTGTAATGCCATCCATAAGGTGGATGCAACAACAGACATTTCATTAAATACGGCCTCATTTCCAATATGCAATCAAAACAATAACACACATAGGCTTGTCTCTATAGTGTAATAGCCTATCCAAGTTAAATCCTATGCAATATCCCATTCACAACACGATCAAACCCAACCTGATGCGTGTTCCTTTCAAAGCATCTCACAATACGTTTCACATAAACGGTTATATCAAATATACTGAATGAGGCATGATATATGTTGTATACAAGTTCCCAATTAGTACATTCTTAGCACATGTCAACAACTTCCATTGGAAACCTGGTATGAAATGAAGTAATTTATTCCATAATTTAGTTTGCATGCAAGTATACATTTTCACCGAGGATGACAAACAAATCATCTACATATTGTGTAGGTGCTAACAGTGTGAATATAATTTACTAATATTTCACGAGGGCAGGTTACCCATAGATCAATAATCATTGGATTATGGATAACTTATTTGGCTTCCGTATCCACTTACCACGTAGACCGTTTCCTTTTGATGTCAAACAAGTGGTACGTAATAATTGTTAATGGTATTGTTAAGAAGTATGTCATTCTGGCAGTACGCTTATGTGTTACAAAGTACATATATCAATTGTATCTGTAATGACGTATCTTTTGCATCATTACATTTCTGATGTGTTTTGCTCTGTGTTTGTAAGTCGTACGTATGGAAAAAAATACAACTTTAAAAGGTATTTATCTCATTAAAGTTATCCATACTGGTTATATTTTATTTAAATCACCATCCCATATTCCATGATGATATTTAATTTTTATATACTCCGAAAATGTATGGCATAACAAAATTGTGGTTTGTTGTAGGGTGCTGCAGAATATACACGAAAGGTTCAACAAAGCTGGATGGCCCTAGTCTGTTGCTGTTGATTTGTCAGTTGCGGTAATTATTTTACCGCGACAATGTGAAGTACCGCTCAAAGGAACATATAAAAGAGGAGAACAAATGTACCTATTTATGTGACAGACAAATGAGGAACAAACAGATTAAGTTGTCAAAAATTTGAATGGCCAGGCATGCGTGAACCACCTATGTGAGAGTGTGGAATACACTTTCTGAATCGTCAATACCAACATGAAAAAGCGTGTTTATCTATGACTGTAAGATATGGAGAGTAATCAAGACAACTACCAGAAACACCAAACATTCATAAACAAATGTCTCAGATAATACTAATGTTATTGTCAGTATTAAATATAAAGTACTGTATCATCTTGATTTAAATTTCATTCTTCCACAAACCATTGTTGGATCACAGTGAAAGGCAAGTATGAGAAGTTGCTATTGCTAGGTCAAACATATGGTAATTTATCATATTCGATAGAGTAGCCGAGTGAATTGTAGCCATGACAATTATATTTTATCCAAACATCTAACACCAGTACCAACAACCCATGTACTCCCAAACAATATACCACTATGCCATAGCAAACAGCACGTCATAACGACACACATTTTACTCACGGAAGGGATTGGTGTTTTCTTCGTTGGTGTTCGTTTTCATGCAGCAACTAATTATCTGGAAGATGTGATAGAGAATGTTGAGGGGTGGAACCACAAGTGGTCGGTCATGGTACTCCTTAATGGCGCTGTAACGCTGGAAACACCAGACCTGGTTTGAATTTTCGTGGATTTTCTGGAAAGTGTAACTGCAACACAAACGTTCACAGTATAAATAAACTGCTCAACATGACGATAAACAAAAGGTTCAACACCATTATGCAGCTTTAACATTGTTGCTAATAATTCCTACGATACAGGCCGTGTAGTTAAATATTAACTGTAGAGTCTATGTCTTGCATACGCCGCTCGAATAATAAAAGCTGTTTTAGGTCAATATTGCACAAAGCGGAACACAAATGAACCATTTTTCGATGACATTACACAGTGTTTTCATGACATATAAAAGTATCCTTCCCCAAAAAGCCATAATAATGACGCATAAGAACGACAATTGGTGTACTAAATGAGTTCTAGAAATCATTTGTCGAAGCTTGGTGAGAAGCAATCAACCATAAAAACATTTGTTTTAATAGCAGGACAATAATTATCTGGCCTGGTTAGAGTATGTGTGTAATAAAACTCATTCATGTGAGGGCAATAGGCCGGGTGGCAACTGACTGGATTTATAGACATGTCACTAATACAAATACTTACAAGTACTTATTTTGATGCAACAAGGAAAGCATAGGTAACATTTCCCGACAAAACATAAAATTAATATGAATTGGAATGGTTGTTTTTTGAATGTCTATCCTGATACCATTGACCTTTTAAGCAGATCTGTTAAAGGACAAGATTTATGTTGCTCCTCTTGCTTTATTGGAGAAATAGTGACCCCCTAAAATGAGAGTCAGTGTTTTGCAAGGAGCGATACATAATGTTATTTATACCTGATTTACCAAATATAGTGTATATATATATATATATATATATATATATATATGCACTATATATATATATATATATATATCATTCAATTATACTAATTTATAGCTGAACTAATAATTTTTTCTATTTCACGTCATTGTTGCAATCAAATGACTGCAAATAGACACCTTGGTTATTCTACAGTACATACTAGGAGTGATTGACACCTAATGCTGACTTAATTGAGAATGCTTAAAGAGTAGCTTGGAGAAAATCATTGGTATACAGTTGTGCATGCTGGACCTAGGCATTACAACGTATCTCAGCCAAAGCAGAAGCTCACTTCTGCAACACCATGGCATAAACATTGATTGCAATTTGCATCATCCAAACACAGCTCTATTAGATGTACTACTTAATAAAAACAAATATGAACTAGAATTTTATTTCACTCACCTGAACTTAGCAATCAGAAGGTTGAGCATAAGAATACTTGTAAAGAGGATGTAGACTGCTTGCAGCATGATTGGGACAAAAGCTGTGTTCTCAGGGCATCTGGGCAGAGAACCGTTTGTTGCCTCACATTCCATTGATCCTGGCAACAAACATACATCATATTTTCATTATGTTAAATAAATATATATTGTTATAATAATTTATTATTGGTAAACTATGCTACTACTTTAGCAGTTAGTCCATCAGTATAAGCTATGTGTAGAATCTAAATAAAATGGTACAACCATTGGTTTCACCCAGGTAAACACCAACCTTAAAGTTCTTTGAAATTTAAAAACCTATGTGGCTTTAACTTCCTTCCTTCCTATCGTTTTAGATGTAGCTGTATTTAATACCTTTTGTATATTATGGTATATTATTATGTACTCGACTTTACTATTTCAGTTAAATTGGCTATGCTAAATGCTGTGCAACATTATAAACTAATTCACTTTGAATGTCTAGTATATTCTCAACCAAGGTTGGTTCCAAAACCAGCTTTCGTCCTATTTATTGGTGGTTGGACTATTGACAAGTCCTAAAGATTGGTGGGAGGTTGGCCTCAATAATAAGTGAAGGGTGGGATTGGTGGGAGATGGACCCTCACAAATGGTAGGAGGTTTAGCAACACACACAGGTAGGAGATGGGAGGTTGGCTCCTAAGACAGGTGGGAGAGGGGAGACCAATGCAATACCCTCTTCTATAAGCAACACACTATATATTTTGATGTATCATGTCAATGGTATCATATCACACATTTCGATAAAACAGAGTGTTGCCACTTTGTAAGCAAAACGTGCATATTTCGAAGGAGGAAATCTTCCTCACTATCACATGTTTTTGATTTATAAAAATATACTGACGGAAAATTGTCTGACATGATGTATTTCCATACAATCTCCATAAATACAATAAAACATTGAAATGTTATTCAAGTGTTAATGCTAAGATCGAATACTTTCTAATTGTATATCAATTTCTGAGAAAAAAATGTTGGAAAACTTGGTGATTCCTATCTTGTTGTTTAGTTTGAAAATACTGTCTTAAATCTGTTAAGGAAATTAGAACTAAGACGAACAAAGTATCAGACTGTGCTAGTAATGTGCACATAATGGCTAAAACATAATTATTGACAGATATGCGACTGGAACCGGACATGCATGTAATATTATATCAAACAGTGATGGACTCGTGAAATATGCGAATGGATTCCTTGTATAACTGTAAAACAGCCACTGACCGCCCAATTCTTCAAGAAAGTGTTCACCGTCAATCTGAAAGAATGCTTTCTTGAAAATAGCACCGAGAAGTGGCCAACCAAGTGTGGAATTTGGGTAGAGGATGGCTTGCAGGGCAGCTCCATATGCTATGACGAACACCATCAAGATGACAAGGATGTGTGACATGTCCTTCATCTAAAAACAACAACATACAACTTCAAGCACACGTCTTCTAATAGAATGGTTTATGATTATTTTTGTGGATATAACTGCACATCATGTATAGAACAGAGCATTATATTATCTGAATTGATGCAAGAGATGCCACAGTAGCATACAGTGCCTTAAATATAATTACATGTAATGCTTCACAAGAGTCGAACGGTTGCCTAAGTTGGAATGTATCCTAGCAATTATTATATAACAGTATCCGTTAAAATTATGTAAACAAAACATACAGTGTGTACCACTTTAGCAGCATATACCCTCATGCAAGCAACTATCCATATACTGAAGACTAATTCATGTATATATTGGATAGGCTTAAATTTGTGTATCTGAATTACACGTACTGATTCACGAATGAAAAAGTCTGCAAGGAATTCATACCATGCTCCAAATCATGACAAGTATTGGCCCAAGCGTTCGATTAAACGAAAACATATGCAGTGTTCGCAGGTAGAACAACATCATGTCAATTGCAAGGATGATCTGTGCTGCATCGCGGTTCATGTAACGCAGAACGATGCCAGGGAGAAAGAGTATTGGTGCCACCCAATCCAGGATGTTCCAGTAATTTGTCCAGTAGTCACCTCCGTTATATGCCTGGAAAACAAATGGTATCAATAATGCGCATAACGAACAATACAAATAAGTCACCCTATCAGTGTTCAAGAGAATGGAATGATCAGTATGTTTGATGCAACATTTTGCATATAAAATTCCTAACGTTTTTTTTCAAAATAAATCTTGAAAATGTATGTTCTTGATTTGCTTGATGTGATTATGTTCTTGATTTTGACCTTTTATTAAAGTACGTAATATATACTAATAAAAGCTTGTGCACAATTGGCCTGTCAAACACATTGTTACATCATTTATGATAGAACATGTCCCCATTGTGGGTATAGTATTATTATTATTTGTTTCTATGGCAACCACGATGAAGCTTGTCATATTATTGGTTGAGTACAGCTATTTTCGTTTCTAAGAACAATAGTATATGCACCATTATTGTTTAGGTGAGTTAATGCATCCTTGCTGCCAGGATTAGGTTCATTTAATAATTACAATGGTCAATTACACTAGAGGCTACCCGAAATAACCCATGGCGCCATTGGTGAGTAATAGAACAGTACGTACACGTGTCGACGGATATACAACACGTAATTTTGTACTTTAGATTTAGAGATTACATTTAGTCAGTCAGAACAATGCTTTATCCATGACAATCAATGCGTGCCTGATCCTAGTCCACAAATATTTAACGAATTATCGTGTCAGCAAAGAACACATCGTACCAACGATACCGCTTACTGATATTTAACAAAAGGACAGAGTTACTAACCATGATTACTCTTCAAATTACAGCAACATAATTAACAATAAACAACAAGTTGGAACAGTCATATTTTTAACTCGTGAACTGCGGTACTTTATTCATTATGTATGTATATAATATGTATGTATGCATGCATGTATGTATGCATGCTATGCTACTCATAGACGCTTTGCATCTCGGGCAGCAAAAGGGTTCTTCGACCCCACGGTCAGGTCGGCCAAAACATTTTTTATACAATTGTTTGTTGCGCTATGCAAACAATTACATACAATTGTTTACAAGGTCAGGCATCCTTGCTACGATTGTTCGAAGATGTGTAATGCAAGGGCAAAGCTTCGCAATTTCAAGAGATATTGACTGGCAGCAAGTACCAAGACATAGATGGATATTTCTGTGAAAACGTGTTTTAATATTGCTATCGTGACAGTCACTTACGAATTACCAAGTTATCCCGTCCAGAGGATGGGCATTTTTGCTACTTAAATTTAATTAAATTATTTTAATGAAATATAAATTTACTCTGACATTCTAGAAGTTTTTTACCAATGTTAACAGGAGTGACACAAACGGTAACAGGAGTGACAAAAACGGTAATAGTAAAGACATTTAATCCTTTTTCCCTGTTGGAAAACAATTATAAATACAATTTCATGTATAACCGTTTCGAAAAACAAATCTTTCAATTTCTACTCTACGTTTATCCTAGTAGAAAATATGTTTATGTATAAATATTTGCTCTGGTTTTTCATTACTGTTACCAAATGTCCTTCCTGTTACCAGTAATTAAAATAGTTATCTTTAAAAATAAATGCCCATATAATCAAAGTAACACTATCATATGTGTCAAGGAGAGATGTGCATAATAGAGATAGAGAAAGAGAGAGATAGAGAGATATAAAGAATAAGTGAGAGAGAATGAGAGAGAGAGGGGGTAGAGAGGTAGAGGGAGAGAGGGGGGTAGAGAAAGAGAGACGTACAAACAGACAGACAGACAGACAGTGAGTGAGTGAGTGAGTGAGTGAGTGAGTGAGTGAGTGGGTGAGTGGGTGGGTGGGTGGGTGGGTGGGTGGGTGGGTGGGTGGGTGAGTGAGTGTGTGCTTTTTTGCGTGCGTGCGTACTTGTGTGAATGAGTGATGGAGAGAGAGTGAGTGAGTGAGTGAGTGAGTGAGTGAGTGAGTGAGTGAGTGAGTGAGTGAGTGAGTGAGATAGAGAGTCAGGACTGCTCCAGTTGGTATTCATACGGAATGTGTTTAGTCAACACTCATCGTTACTACCATGTGTACAAACTACTTCTGTTCGATGAAGGTAGAAATGATTCTTCTATTATGCATAATAATATACATTTATATTTATTTCACAGCGGAATAATCCAAATGAGATATAACCATATTAATGTAGTTAGGGAAAAGTACAACTGACGTGATAATGATTTGTGCTGCTTTTGTTCTTAAACTACACTTTCTATCTCCTTTTTGTTCAGTTTGTTTTTCTCTGGCACCATAGAATATATATATATAGGCACTACATAAATTATGAGTAAAAATTAGCCACTTGTGGCTTGATACCCTCATTATCGAAATTATGACAATGTTTGCATGTACTGCATTACTGTATGCATTGTATCACAATTTCTATGATAAACCATCATCATCATGATCATTATGTGGACCTTACCTGTCTGAGTTCTTCAACTACCAAAGTGCCCACCCATCCACAAAGTATTGGCACTGCAACTGCATAGTCTGTTAGTACGTCTGTCAGTAGGATGAGACTGAACAGTACTAGGAAACCCATGTAGCATACCTACATACAATCACAATCAGCATACAATGTTTAGGACATTTAAAAATTTCGTTCATGTTACTTAGAGCACCAACAATATGAATAGTACTGAAATTGAAACAGAACAAAATCAAATCAAGTTTTGCAGCATGTGTGTACTATAATATATGTGATACATGTGCTTTCTATGCTTTATGAATGCATAATTCTCAATATCGTAACTCACACCCTTATTAATTTGTCAGTACAATATTTTATATGGACAAAATATATTGAAATACACCTTATATGTGTTCTAGTAACTAGTTCAACCAAATACTTGTATGATTATATAATTATATTCATACACATATTATTATACACATTATTTTGGTACTAGTACTACAATTAACGTCATACGTGCACTACATACACTTCTCTCTACAGTGTTAGCCCATGCATCTATATCTTATCCACATCTAAACATGTATTTGTTTTAGATAACATTAATTAAGACTGAGCTTCAAATACCATCCTACTACGCTAAATAATTTTTAAATACTTTAATCATATGGGGGGACCGGGGCTTGTTGTAATACAGGTAAGTGGTATTAACATATTAGAGACCCAACTACAAGTGCAAATTATTTCGTAAGGTAGCACTTGCTTTCCTGAAATATGCTGAACTATCCCCGATCTCCCCTACCCTGTTTAAACTGTGCCACTAATGTTGTTTGGTCAAATAGGTTATTATGAAACGTTTTCTCATAAATTGGACAATTCATCATCAAACGTGAGATGAACAATATGTGATAGTGGTTACTGCATTTGAGTGTCACTTCACGATGTTAGAATAAATTGTACATAAAACGTAATAATTGTCCAAGTCCACATGGTCCAAGAAAGGATATGGAAACAGAATACCATTTAAACAGAGTTAGAATAAAAACATGAGGAGATCTGCTGATTTGGATATAGTCATGGTAACTCACGGAGTTGGCAATGAAGACAATGATAGGTGCCCTAAAGAAGGCACAGTATTTCTGGCCGCATGTGCCATCGCCTGTTACTGGATCGTCACCACTGTTGACATAACAAAACAAAGTTTGACACATTATTTGAGTGTCTATTACGGCATGAACAGGGATATCCTTCCACCTGCCACTCTGAAATTGACACCAGTGGGAGCGAAGAGGACTGCGTGAGTGAGTGAGTGAGTGTGTGGGTGGGTGGGCGGGCGGGCGGGCGGGCGGGCGGGCGGGCGGGCGGGCGGGCGGGCGGGCGGGCGGGCGGGGGGGGCGGGCGGGCGGGCGAGCGGGCGAGCGAGCGAGTGAATATTACCTTAGATGTGAAAGACCCCCTTAATATATGTTTTCCACGAAATCAGTCAAGCGTCAGCATTAAGGATGTAGTATGGTGCATGTTCGGGACAGGTAACTCAGACAATGCAACCTTATCTAAAGGAGAAGTACATTCTGATGGGCTCACCACGTGCCAAATACAGTATGCTATATAGAAAATACACAATAACAACTTCTCAATGTTTGTTTTGCCAATGTTGGAGAATTGCAAGGCTTCACAGCAATACATCGACCATTTGCAAGATCCCTTGGATAGCCATGCTACAATTTCAGCATCCAAGCTGTTTGTGGACATCGTTCTCTTTACTCTGTGCCGTTAAAGTGGTTTACATAATTAAGTCGACAAATCAAATGCTACAAAAAAAGTGATAAGATGATGGATAAATGTAGCAACTAACCTTGGTTGACTCTTGGTTCCACCATCGACGTGAGTGCCCTGGTCCGGGAAAACAACGTACAACAATAACTACCTCATTTGTAAAAAATATATGTCACTCCAAACGAACTATGTGTTTTCATGCATGTCCTAACCAATTAAATGTGTCTGAACAAAGTAATGTTAGCCATATAAAGATACTCAATTCTTACAAATTAAATGACATGTAAAAACAGTTCTATGATGATTCCTACCCAGACAACTCGCAGCAAATATAATTTGTTCTAAATATATTCTCATGTAGGTCGAATATTATGCAGGCTCTTGCAGTGGATGTATTTTCTCCCGTGCAACACCGGGCAGTTCGATTAGTCATAAATAAAAGAAGCGATATATACCAAAACGTTATAATTATTAATGTGGCATAAATACAAATTTATATGGTCCAGCCACTTCTACAACCAAAACTTTTCTTGCCAATAACTATGGAGAGGTTGCAGCCTCTGACAGTGTCTTAAACTTGGTGTCCACCATGTATGTGGTTTTACCCCAATCTATTATCTGGTGTAGAATCGACTGTATGTGTTATTACAAACCTACGATGCTCACCTTTGGGATTGGATTATTCTTCTTCCATGCATCACGTCGAAATGAAATGCACCAAGGAATGAGAAATGGCAGCAACATATTGATGAGTACCTGCAAAGAAACACTCTATGCTAAACAAAAGAAACTTAACAAGAAGTATTCAGCCAACATAAACATTAACTTTTTTGGCCGGGTAAAACGTAAATTTGGCACCGACGTTAATGCCTTTATTCTGATGATTTGTATTACTGCGTGTTGACTGTGACACCAGCTAAGCAACATTATTAATGGGAGTGTGTTTGTATTTACATATGAAAGGTGTATTTAATATATCACGTAATTTGCACTATATGCACCATAGGCACTATGCCATGTGCTAAACTAACATTACTGAAACTGAACATGCTCTATCAGCTAATTTATTCTCACAGATTGATTTTTTTGTATGAGGGCATGCCTCATGTGTGATGTACTAACTGTTATTCCGCTAG